>BMAO01032827.1:0-36536 GCA_019973975.1 Trichonephila clavata
AAAAAAGCACCACACACTGGATTTTGTTACAGCTCTATTTGATGAATCGAAATTATTTTAAATGAAATAAAAATGAAGGTTTTTATTGTATACAGTGTTTAAATATGTTGTACGAATGTATCTTATGGTTAATTGTATTTGTTGCAAAAGTACTAATGTTTTTATCTATTGCTAATTTAGACTTTATATCCCGAAGAAGAATGCATGCAAAAAACTAAGATCTTTAGGGAGAAAGATTCAACAAAGTAGCAATAAAAATTCTTTATTGTCCTTAATTTAATACTTGGAATCATGCCAAAGTATTCAGAACATTTTTTTCATTCGTTTTTATGGGAATTCCTACAGTGTTATTTTGCTATCCTTGTAGCTTTGTTGAACTATTTCAGTTGTTTACCACCAATGTAAACCTGAAGAATTTTTTTGAAAATCTCTAAATGCATAAAAACATTTTTAGAGTAATAATTTATCTATTTTTTCATAAAGAAGAAGTTTACTGTCAAAGTTTGAAAATAATTTTTTTTATCTTAATCTATATTTCGGATATATAAGTTGTTATTTATAGCAGATAAATTAAAGTTAAAAAATTAGGTTCTTGGAATTATTTTCTCCAATAAATAAAAAAAAAACCTTGGAACATTTGAAGAACTTTACAAGAATTTGTGGTATTTTGTAATTTGAAAGGTTAATTTGGAAATGCATTATAGCGGTTAACGTAATTCATGAAAATAGGGGGAAAAAACTCCAAAACATTTATTATTTTTTTCATTATGGTAATTTCTAGATTTATAAAATTACTATATTTAAATTTTGACCTGGGATCAGAAGGCCAGCAAAAGAATATGTATGCAAAAAATGTTAAAATTATGTAATTTTGTTTTGCGAACATTTTTTACGGTATTACTATTTTTTATGTTCTTGAAAACTATCAAAAGTGATTAGGTGCATAATCTAACCCTTCTTTGCCAATAACAGTATCTTTTCACGAATCTAAAGGCATAATTATCAAAAATTTAAATATTTGCAAGTTCTCTACATAAAACATTTTGAAACAATTCTGTAAATATCGATATGAAATTATATAATCTTAACCTAAATTTCTGAACATTGTTATCTTGAATATAAAGAAGAAATTTTTTACTGCAGACAATTCCAACGAATTTTTAATGACCTGAAAAAGTAAAAGAATATTTAAGAAATTGAGATAAGCTAAATTATGACAAGGAAATTTTATATCCTATTTTTTCCCTAAATTTCATTGAAGCAATTAAAAAAAGTCCAGTTTAAACATTGTATTTTTATATTTACACTTCGAGCAAAACTTAACCCTACTGTCCTGTTTCGGTTCATATGACCCAAAATAAAATTTATAAGCTAAAAAAAAAGATAGTACAGAGAAAATTTTATGAATCGTCTTGACATTGTAGGTGAATAATATATATATGTACCCTTAGAGAGATTTATGTTTATTTGTATTTCGAAGGAATATTTTTTCAATTTATAACCTAAAGTATCATTCTGGTCAGTAAAACCCAGTGTAAACGATCACTTATTTTTACTCAGATATGTTTACTTTTGTGTGGAATAATTCGAACGAAGAGAATAATGATAGTTTCTCTAATTTATCAGTTTCCGAAACCAGTTTCATAGACGTATGTGCTTGGTGACAAGACAACAGAGTGTGTGCAAGGTCAAAAAGGTGATACGAGTGTCAGGGGTCCAAACTATTCGCTGTTATTGCAACTTTTACATAATTTTTCTGCTGTATTTCATTTTCTCATATGCTGTAAAAGAGTTGTGTCTATTAATGGGAGAGCAAAATGATGCATCGCATAAATTTGAGTCACAAATGATATAGCTACACTCATAGAAACTTTTGAAAGTAAGGAAGTATGCGAGTATGAATATTATAAAATTGATCAAATTTGGGAGTGAAAGTTCTGGACAAAATTTTGATACCGATATTCAACAAATGGACTTAAAAGAACCATTATTTGCGAAGTCCAAAAACCATTATTTCAGTCCAAGAATCATAAAATAAAGTAGAAGTTGAATCTCTGCTACATTCTTCCCAAACAACAGCTGATCATGCTACAAAAGCTACTCCAGAGATCACAAGATATTGAACGACAATAATAACAGGCTTAAAATGTGCGTTCAAATAGTATTCAAAAATAATATTCAATTCTACAAATGAAATCGAAATCATAAAAATGACAAATATTGAAGAAGAATAGATTTATTTAAAAAAGGAAAAATATCGAAATTATAACTTTTCATGCATATTTTCGATTATTATTGTTAGCCAGTGTTTATAAATCATATGGCGAATCAACACAAATGTTAAGGGATAAAGAAAAAAGGCAGAAATATATCTTGTGCTACCTTGTCCACGAAACATTTGCACTGTATGGATAATTCTGTATGTTTTATTAATTAATCCGCTCGTCATGAAAGAAGAAAATTGGATAAACTAGCTGCAGTACGAGATATATCTGGGAAATAGTTAATGAAAAGTCTACCAAATTTATTTAATCCAAACGAAAATATTACTGCAGATAAACAATTACTCGTAGTAGGTTTTCGTGACTCATGTCCTTTCAAACAGTATATAACAAGTAAGCCTTTCTGTGACAGTAAAATTTTGTACGTATTGAAAACACAAATTTACACTGGAAAAGAAAAATGTTTAAAGTTGGAGAATCACCAGGAGAGTAGAATGTAATCTTACATATTGGTATTGGGAGCACAATATTGCAGGTGATAATTTTTTCCACATCCTACAACTTAGGACATTTTTCTAAAACGGAAAATGACACCATTATAAAGAAAAATAAAATAAATAAATCAGAACTTTCAGAAGAAATGCCACAGAAAGAAGTACACAGTTAATAATTTATGTTACAGAAGACGCAAGAGTTGTGAACTACATTCTAAAAAAGAACAATTGTGTTGTTCTTAGGAGCACTTTGCCTCATGGCAAATAAATAACAGCAAGTGCTGCATTCAATTCTGTGCTTCGATATTAATGAGAAAATATTTCATAAGATAATTAATCTATAAATTGGATAACATTTATGTATAGTCATATCCTAGCTGATGATGTAGTCTACATTTTTCTGAATAGAAACTGTCTTGCAATGCATACATTTATAGATAATAACTTGTTTTGAAATTCATTCGTGAACTGAAGAAGAGTTTATATTGATCTTGGAATTTACCTAAGTATTTTACCTTGGCAAATAATGGTCTTATATAAACACACACACACTTTAAGTGTGTATGTTTATATAAGACCATATATATATATAATATATTTTCCCCCCTATATTTCCCCCCCTGTTATGTTCTATTTTTTATATAAATTTTTTTTCCATATATATATATATATATATAATATATATATATAAATATATATATATATAATATATATATATATATAATATATATATATATATATATATATATATATATATATATATATATATATATATTATATTGGCTTCTATGTGTGAGTTAACACTTAAATTTGAATAAGCCATTTAAAGCTCGTATTCAAACTAAGATGGTTGATCTCCAAGTATGTTTAAGGTTACCCTTTTTTCATGTAAGTTTTTATCCTAGTTTTCCCTTTAGAATTTTTGAAGTGAACACTTCTTTAGCGGTAGGGGAAAACTTTTTGGTAGGGGAAAATCTTATGGGTCCGTGTCACCGACATGCTCTGACTGGCGCACGCTCAGTGTGCTGTTCGCCTTAGACACTTTTTGGATTGGTGTGCGTTGGCCTCACCAACATGCTTATAACAGTTTTTCTGTAGCTATGCAGCTGACGTATAGTGCTTATAAGTGAAATTGAATGGATTTGGTGAAAGGTTCAATGTGTATATACTGTGCATTGCTCGTAGCTATTCCGAGAATGGGCATTACATATTAATGGTTGCCGTTTATATTTCACTTGGAAAATCTATGAGACAGATACAACAATTTTTATTCGAAAATTTGATGATTTATACAAAAGAAGGTTCTGAAATACTCGAAAAAATATTTGGCGAAAAATATCATAATGTACCGTTGATTTTAAGTAGAGACTTCAATATTAACTTTGCAGATGATAAAAATCTACCACTAATTGAATTTCTAAATGAAACACACTTAATTTAAATATGTCCAATCATCGAAAATTCAGTACTACAAAATATAAAATGATGATCGATGCGGTTTTTACACACGGTACTTAGATAAATTTGAATCAAACATTTTCCTTTTCTTACTTTAGTTACCATAAGCCTATTGTATCTTTTTTAGAACAAAATGAAATATTTGAAAGCACAAAAAGTCTAAGTATAGTTGAAATTAATGTTGACAATGATGCATACAATTAAAATAATGTTAAAAATCCAATACATTGAAATTTAGTTAAATACAAATACTATCCATAAATAATATGATTGTATATTAATTGTTATTTCAATTGAATTGCATTTATATTTTGTCATGATCTTGTACAGCCCGTAATATATTTGAATAATAAAAAGCCCTATAAACAAGCATTTAGTTGTTGTTCGGAGTGTCAAGAGATGTGAAAACCAGATTGATGTTGATAATTCAAACATTATGTTTTTAATTCAAACATTATGAAATTTCAAATTTTAATACTAAAAGTTCTAAGTTTTCACTTCTATTGGCAGTCTCTATAACTGCCCATTTTTTTTAATATTTGTTTCCATGAGAGAAATCTTATTATTATTTTCTATTAATTCTTTTATTTTATTTTACTGTCTGGTTTTTCATCCACGTGTAATAGATTTAATTTTTTAACATGGCTCTGTTTTTCCTATTACGTCTAAAATTCTGCTGTAAAGGGAATGTGGTATCACAAGACGTTGCTAAACCCTAATTCCACTGGCCTAATTCAGCGACAGAATTGGAAATCATAATAAGTCTTCATTTTAGTCCAAAGATTATTTTGGTATCTTAAATTGTTATGTTTCTTGGAATTCAATTTCTTTCTTTCTTTTTTGGTCTTGTAGGTAGTATAACTTTCTCACTTATTATTTATTTTATTTTATTACACTACATGTATATATAATCATTAACACATATACATTTACAAAACATTAACAAAGCAACCTAACTTAAACAAAGCAGTAAGAAAGAAAGTAGCCAGACATGACAAAATAAAGTCAAATAACCTCAATATTACAATAGCTGAATTTTAGGCTTAAGGATAATATTTAAGGATTAAATATAGTTTAAAGGGGAAAGTCCTTTAAATGCCTACGTTATTAGGCTAAAGTATAATTTAAAAAGAAATTAGTAACACGAATGTTAATATAAAACTCACACGTATTCTATATGGCAGAAAACTATTTGATTAAACTATGTCTAGTACGAAATGAATACACTTCGGTAAAAGTTGAAAATTATTAAAAAGGAAGGGAATGCATTTCAGAGAAAGATCAATTCAATATTGTATGAAATACATTAATATCATAAAATGTTCCACTTGAGATCTTTGGAAACTATCTGTAAGATTGTTTGGATTATATGTTTAGCTTACTTAATTTTTCGAAAATCAGATTTTATGAAAAACATATTTCTCCAAACATAATTTTACCATCAGTTCTGCTAGCTGGAATTTTTAACCATTATATACTGTTTGATATAATGGTCGATTTCAGCCACTAATATTTGTGGATTATCTGAACAGCAAACAATGCCTCATAACATTTGTGGAATACAAAGTAGTAACATTTTGTGTTTCTTATAACCTTCAGTTCTTATTTATTATTGATACATATTCATTTATCAGCAAAAATAAAGAATACTCCCGTTTTTTTATTATTTATTCATTTTTGTTCTTTGTACTAGTAATATTGCGTAAAACGTGCTCTCATGAGACTCTTTGCATGCATATATACTATTTATTATTTATTTATTATGCTCATTTTTTAAAATTTAAACTAATATATAAATGTTTTTAACTGAAGTATTTTATCTCTCGGTTTATTTAAAGGCTGAAAATAATTAGATTTTCCAATAATTTAATTTGCACTTTAATTTTGTGTTGTTTCAAGTGTGAGTTTTAGCTTTATTGCCTCATACCCCGCATGGTTATTTATACTTAGCAAAATTACTTTTATTTATATATCGAATAAAATTCATGCAATTTTAATTCGTTTCCATTTTTAATGAATTAAATTAGAATTATTTACGCTTCATTTAAAAAAAAAAGAAACCCACACTAGATTTAACTAAGAACATTAGGAATAGCTAATTATTGAATAACTTTACTTTTAGAAGATTAAATTCAATAGGGGTAAGAAACGTAGGCGTAAGCTCATTTACATTTACCAAATTACAATTTTCAGACGATGGTATTGATTGGATTTGAAGCTCTATTTCATTAAATATAGATACAGTATTAATTAAATTTCCTTGGAAAGTGTCTCTGTCTAAATGAAATCCTTGTGTCTTAGAAATATATTTAGCTCGAATTTTAAAATAATCTCAAGTTTCTTAATTACATAATGCCTTACATATGTTTCTCAATGATAATATAAATGGAAATATTAAATGATCGTAAGATAATTTGGTGCTGCGCCAATGTATGTTAATTCATGGTAAATTTAAAAGCTGCTTGAACAAATTTAATTTAGTTCTGTCATCTTCCTGTGATTGTATTTTTGTAGCGATGAAAATACACAACATGTGCTCATTCTGTGTTACAGAAACAAAACAGGTCCCAAAACTGGCTTTCAAGGGTGTAATATAAACTGACCACCGATTTTTCTCCAACTTATTTCCACTAAAAGTGCTTTTAAAAATTTATGTGAATTTGTTGTAAATATATATATATATATATATATATATATTTGTAATGCTTCATAACCTTTAACTTTTCCCCCCTTTTTATTTTGTAATGTGTAATTAATACCTACTTCTGTAAGTCCCGAGTGATACTTTGTGGTGCAAGTTGATTTTATAACTGTTTTGAATAAAAAATAAAAATATATATGTAACTCATTTATAAATGTGGTTTCTGGTGATTTTCTGTATGCGCATATGGAAAGGTATTCATTCGGTTTCCCTCAAAAAGTCATTTGAATACTATAATATTCCTGGTTTTGTAAATTTCTTATTAAATTTATTATAAACCATTAAATAAAATATTATTCTGGGGCACATAAGGAATTTTAATAATTGCCTAGTTGAAATATATTGCTTGACAATTTCTTCTTATACAAAATTGAAATTTCTGGTAAGACGCATGCTAAAATTTTTAATACAGATTCTCCATTGTTGGAGAAACACTTGTACTTACAATAAAATTTAACATCAAACTCTATATGAAACTGTATATAATTCTTTAAAGTATACTATGTTTAGAACAAAAATAGATGAAAACAGATTCATACTTTTAAATATATTTATTTTCTTCATGGGAGCAGTTCAGAGAAGATATATCACATTATTTTCTTATTGCAGACTTTCTTAATATATGAAAACACATTCCCTGTGTACAATACATTAAATTATATCCTTTTTTATTTGGATTTTTCATGTAAAAATAAATGATGGTTTCGAAACCGAAGATGTTTTATTTGCATCGCTAAAAATATGGAATAGAACAGGACAATGACCAAAATAAAAAAGGGTACTAATAATACTTAAGGTACCGACTAACCTAAAATTGTGAATTTTGCCAAAAATTGATAAATTATTTTTGTGATTTTATTTTATAGGCCATTTTATTAGCTTTATAAAAATACCAAGTTTATTATTCTCCGTTCACTAGAACAAACGCTACAAGTGTTTCAGTAAAAGCAGATGTCATTACTTTAAGCAAGATGTCGTACTTTAAAACGAGTTTTACTCGAAATATGTTTTTTTTTAAATGCTCAAGATTGCTAAAGAAGTTTTGAAAATAATTAACTGAAGTTTTCTGCGTATGTTTTGTATAACAGTAGAAGTGTTTTAAACTTTAGATTTATGAATCTCTATTTTATTACAAAATTTACAGCCCCTTATGGGAATATAATCACTATTTTTTAACCCCTTGCATCTCGCTCCTGTCAAATTCACGGGGTGAAATTTTCCTCTTTATTCCTCTTGCCCTTGATATTTCCGGGCTGGAGTGTTGAAAAGTACCTCGCCAAAAAAGGCATCAAACAATATATTTTTTAAGCCCAGAATATTGTTTATTTCTTAATCTATACACCAGATGGCAGTGCCAGGTTATTTGTAACGTGTACTGATAATTATTTAATTTTTTTTAACTAGATGTCAGCACAATCAAACATATATATTAGCGATACGCTTTTGTTATCTTAGGTCAAGTACTTAGTTACGCTCTTTGTGAAAACACACAAGTTACGTCTCTGATATATATATTGTATTCATCATGGAGTAATAGAGTCAAGAAGTGAATTTTGTCACCGACTACAATAAAAATATGGGAGCAGTAGACATTGTAGACCGATATATTGGAAATGTCTCTATTGTTCGACAACGAGGTAAGAAGTACTATAAGAAAATATTTTTTTCATTTGTTAGATCAAACTATTTTGAACTCGTACCTTATTTACAAAAATAAAGGAGGTGAAATATCATATTTGATGTTTCGTTTATCTTTAGTAGATGAATTTTTGAAAAGCATTCTGTATCAGAAACCACTACACAAAGAGGCCGTCCAAGCTTGGAGAATAACCCCAACCGTTTGATTGAAAGACATTTTATAAGACAGATACCTCCAACAGAAAAGAAGCGGCAACCATCAAGAGAGGGCAAAGTTTGTTGTTCCAAAAGAGATGAAAGAAATAAGAGAGGCAGAAAGGAAACTCGGTACTACTGTCCACAATGTGATGTTGGCCTTTGCATCTCATGCTTTGAAATTTATCACACAAGAAAAAATTACTAATGTTTATTAAAATGCATAAGTGGAATAAAATTTTAATTTAATGTTTAAAACGCATGTTTTTTTTAATTGTTTCTCTTTGTTAGAATACCAACATTCAATGATTATAACCTAAATGTTTGCTTTACTTAAAAAAAATTAAGTTTCGTATTTCAAGCTAAAAATTAATCCAAAAATTAAAAATGAATACACATATTGAACATGTACTTAGTTTTATATAATTTTCTTGAATAAAAAAATAGGCACTTAATTTCATATTATAACCAAGACAAAGTGCTCCAGTTTTTGTAAAAATTAAAATATCTCTTATCCTAAAGGTCATTTCAAAAATGAATAACATAGAAACACATCAGATTTGAAAAATTGAAAATCTGTTCATAAACTTTGATACTGAATGGGATGCGTTTTTGTTATTTTTTGTAAGTTTTACCAATTTTTTTCTCAATTTAGTAGCAATATTTTTTTTTCTCTTTTCAATTTTATTATGTTTTTCTTAAAATGCATCAAGTAAATCTAAAAACAACAAAAAAATCTCCATATCTTTATTTGTAGTTAGTAGTCGGATACTTTAAAAATCTCAGATATAAACTATCTTACAATTAAATTCATATTTGTTTATAAAAAAAGAAAAATAACTTTCTCCCATTTTATTTTTTCAATATCAACACTGTACCTTATAGAAGTAATTAATTACGTATAATTTGTAGTATTTATTTCATAACCCCCTATACTACTTGAATTTAATGTTCAATCCATATTCATTTCTTTAAAGCCCCTTCAAATTATTTTTATTGTAAATCTGTTTATTCTAAGGAAATTATTTTCTCCATTTACCATTAATATAAGGCAAAGGATTTAAAGGGCATGTATCTTTCAAATCATCTGAAATATCTCTACGAACACCATTATAAAAATGTACACAATGTGTCAAAATATTATTAAAAGTGTATTCCTATATAAAAATTGATTACCTTACCTTTCGCATCTAAGCTTTCAGATTATTTTTCCAAAAAAAATTCTCTAATGAACTTGTTTAACACTTTATATAATCAATTTACACGCAGATAGTTTTAGACCACGTTTATGGCTATTTTTGTCAAATTAAAAATACATGGTGTAGATCACATTCACTGTTATGCTGAAACAGGAAAGAGTATTGAATAGATTTGTAGATATATTGTTTCTAGACAAAACAATTACTTAATAAGAATATTTTATTATAATAAAACGTTCCTAAATAATCAGTTCTGTCTTTCATATCTCAAGTTCGTACGACGAACTAAAAATTTTATCTGTACTTGCGCATCAATATCTCAGAACTGATTTATTCTGGGGACGTATTGTCTGTGACTAATACTAAGGCATCTAAGAGTTTAAATTTCCATAGAGACGTATTGTTTCTATTGATTATGCGGCTTTTAAAAGGAGAAACCAAATAATAAACTGAAGATCTGCAGTATAAATACAAACTTATACATACATTGTAAACAAAGTTCCGACAACCAGATTGAGTTCAAACTTAAATCTCTATCAAATGCTTTATTATTAGGCTTTGGAAAACCATGGAGGTTTATGAACAAACTCTAGCATAGTTGTTCTTACTTCAAAATGCTCATAATTTTCTGCCTATTCATTTCTATATCGCTGCTGTATTATGTGTCTAAACAGGTTTGCATCTAAGAAACTGTTTCTTTTTTTCTGCAAACTATATTATTTCTTTGCAGTATACAAGTAAGATATTTAGCTGTCCATCTTACCTAGAAATTTTGAAGAAATTTCTGCGTCAGTATCTATTTTGCAAGACAAATTATTTAGGTGTAGTTAGGATCAGAAGAGAAGCAAATGGACTTTTAATGAGAAAATGCGTCTGATTATTAAGAGCTATCAAGTCGGTTATAATTGCAGAAAGTAGATATAATGCACGGGGATTCAAACAAATTTCTGCTTAATGCATGGTGGTGTAAAACTTTTCATACGTCAGGTGTACTGAATTAGCAACATACTTGAAATTAAACTGTACTAGCTTATTCAATTTTCACCCATGTTTGCGGGAATTGTAGATTTAAAATGCCAAATGATTTCTTGATATGAAAACCTTAGGTACATAGTTATTTTAGAATAATGCTGTAGCTAATTAGAGATGATAGTTTGTTCAAGTTTTTGCTTGATCCAAATAAATTAATAAGAAAATTGCTGTAAATATCTGAACACTTACATGAACGAGATACAGGATGGTTAAAGGAAGTGAAAAATATTCTTGTCGATGTCACTTGCTTGGTCTCAATGAATCGTTCTATTTTAATAACATAATCTATTGTACAAATATTAGTCTTAATGCGCTTTATTATTATGTGGATGAAAAGTCTTCTTGTGAAACATTATCTTAAATATCTTCTTGTAAAACCATATCTTCTTCAACATATCTTAAAAATAATCAGGAAGGCTTTTCATGCTTAAGGAATATCTCTCAAAATTTGATTGCCAATTCGCTTTTGATTCTTAAACTGGCCATGCAATTCCATAATATTCGAGGATTTTCATCACTTGCTTGAATAATCCAATATTTTTTTTAACACAGGATTGCAATAATTGATGTCTGACAAGTAAATTAATGACATTGTGCAATGAATTGATTGATGTTGTAAGATATTTATTCTTTAATAAAAGAGAATTGGAAACTGTTTTCTTTCTGATACTTTATTATGACGAAAGCGTTAACATTCCTTAAGCAACCCTGCTTGATATGAATGAATTTGGCTGGTGGAAAGCGATCCGAAGGAAAAGATTTAGAATTGCTTAAGCCAGTGCTTCTCAAAATTTCACTATTTGTGACCCAATATTCAAGCATAATTTTCATCACGCCCCCCTTCCTTACAATAAAAAGGTGTTGAATTCAATAATATTTTACATTTATGCTAGTTCTACAATACTACCTTAACCTCTTGAGTGCCACCGGCGTATATAAACGTCTCGGTCACCAAAGCTTTATTTACCCCTGTCGTATATATACGTCTTTTCAAAGTACAATATTTTGTGTGTACTGCTATCCATAAAATTATTCCGAAGGCTTTGGAATGCAATAAAAGAACCGTGACAGTGTGTTTGCGAAGAATTTACTTATTTCTGAGAGTTTGCTTATTATATATATATATATATATATATATATATATTATATATCCTTTTTTCCTCTCCCCCAACACTTCACATACGTGTGCCCACGTGGAAAAGTGTTGATTTAGGGAGCGAATCGCGTAGCTTTTTATCGGCAGTTGATTATGAACCGTACAAATCATCAAGATAAATGTTAATTTTGTATGAAATTTTATATATGACAAGCCCATGGGGTCACTTAAATTATTAATTTTCTTCTTATAGTACTGTTAAAATTATTATGAAATGTATTGTGCAGTCAGATATATTTATAAGTTCATAATATCGGTGTAAATGTGCACTTAATTTTTTTATTATGTGAGAATGCTTTTCATTTCTTTATTTTCAGTAAATTAAAAAAAAATTTAAAAACATTTTTTTGTTTATTTTTGCTTTGTAGGGTTATCACGCCCCCCCCCCCAAGGGGGTGCGCTCCACAGTTTGAGAAACGCTGGCTTAAGCAAGCTATTTGGAAAAAACATTTGTAGATTTGGGCACATTTTATCCAAAATAGAAAAGCATGATTCAGTTTTATGATGTAAAATTTGAAAATATCTGTTGTTCTAAGGAAATTTTTAATTGATAATAAATTTTAAAAAACTGTTGTGACACACACTTAAAATTAGTAAAAAATATATTATAATTTGGAAATTCAGTAGATTCTATTTCAATTACTTAGTGGTTGTGTAAATAGGTTTTTTTTCTCTCTGCCAAAACAGTTTATATAAGATATGAAAAGGACCTTCACTAAAAAAGTTAAATGTTTTTGTATGCGTTTGTGTGTGTTTGTACAACTCCCGTATAGATACTATTCTGTAATGAAAAAAAAATTATTTGAAAATCTGATTTACAAAAATGATATACATTTTATATGTTTTATATGAAGTTTTTAAGGCTCTTTCTTTAAAAATTGGTTATTTTCTTCTGTGATAGATTATCATCAATAGCATACGACATTTCAATGTAAGCACTTTGCTGTGCGGGAAATCACAGACGATTTAACAGCATATAGTTTTGCTTTCAATTGGATTCAAGTTTATGGGCGTAAACAGTCCAAACCTAAGTTTTAGCGAACAACATAATTTAATAACATGTATACCAATATTACATGGGATGTTTTAATCATTCTAGTGTTCAATACACTTTTTTGTCGCATCGAGTCATTTTCAAAAGTCAGTTTCTGTTGAATATTTCAAATTAAGTTTAGGAAATAATGTATTGAAAGTTTTATGACTTCTTATTCATAATGGTTTTAAATTAATCCAAGACATTTCTGCAATTAATTGAATAAGAGTAGGAAACGGGGCTTCTTAAAATAAATTTTAATATTGCAATTTGTAAATATCTTATAAAAATGCCATTTTTTCTGCATAAAGAGTAAAAAAAAAATATCATCGGAAACGTAGCTGTGTTGAGATTAACATAAAGAAAAAGATTTATTTTTACTAGTTTCTAGAATTAATCATCAGCGCCTTTGCGAGCGAATGACTTCTTACCAAGTAAATTGTCGAACACTAGATATTAAAAAGCTGTTTTCAGTATTTGTAATGATTTAAAAAATAATAGTAGCGCAACAGTAATAGAAAATTTGAATTGACGTACTTTAAGAGATAGTGAAAAACGCTTGAGCACAAATTTGCATGCTACAATAGAAGAGAACCTAACGGATTGTTATTTTAAATTAAACGACTTATTGGGTTAACAAAATGTAATTGCAATATGCAGAATGTACTAACCAGGTTATGCTGATATAATTTATTGCCTTGTATGGTTAATTTACCTATATAGCAATTAATAGGCTACACATGTCAAAAACGAAAAATAGCCGCAAATATCTGTTACAAAATCTATTTACTTTTTAGCGGTCTATAAATGAATTCTTATTAATAATACATAAATCTTAATTTTGATAAGTAAAATAGATTTTTGAAAGTACATGCGAGCATATTACGAAAAATATAAAACATATTTCACTTAATTTTTCGAATTTTTACTACATTGACACATCCAGCAGAGAACGACTTACATTTACGAATTAATTTCTTCTAATTAACCATGGAACATAAGATTATAGTCACTGAAAGAATTCTGATAATTCCATTTTAATATAAATGAGCTTAGCTGTTCTATAATCACATTCCACACATTGCTATAATATATATATATATATATATATATATGTATATGAAAAAATCTATTTAAAAAATAGAACATAACAGGGAATGTATATATATATATTAATATATTTTTCTCTTTTTTTCATTTTTATTGCTATGAATCTTCTTATCAATTTCAAAAATTATATCATTTATTACATATTTCTGCCCTCATTTTATTATTATAGATATTTTCTTATTGCAAATATCTTGGATGATTTTTTATTCTGACAATTGTATGATTCGTCAGTAATTGAAAACATGATTTTCATTTTTTTTTGTCTGGAGTTACAAATGCACATATTTCTTCCAAAAGAATCCATTCATTATTAAGTTTTTATCTTATTGAATTCCTTACGTAAATGTTCTCGTTTATTTATTATAATTATTATTATTATTTATGGTGATGGAACAAAAATGGTAGACTGAACAACTATCTGAGTAAAATCATTATTAGGAAAGAAAGTATCAATAAAACTATATGTAATTTCTGAATAAATTTCCAAAAATTAAACATTATTATCTTTAACAATAGATCTGCTTCAAAATTGTCAGTATCTCTTTTGCCTAATTTCTAGTATTTCGTTTATAAAATTACAAATATCACATAAATATTATAATGAAAAATTTTGCAATAAAAAATCTCTTCTATAGCAATATTTTTAAAATTTCAGAAATGGATAATGACCACTGTGACAATTTTGCTTTTTTATTCTAGTCTGAAATTTTACGTGATAGGATCTCGCAGCATAAACAAAAGAAGAACAGGCAGGATCGAAATTCCTTTTCGGTCCCTCTCTTGCTTCCTGAGAATATAGCGTGATACCTTTTCATATCGTGACCAAATCTATCCTACGTAGAATATATATTGTTCCAAAAAATTATACCTTTTTGAAAAGTTGCGGCTTTTTCTTGTCTTTCTCTCAAAAAGATACATTCCTCAGAATGTTTTCTTCTTTATAATGCGCATTTTCTCATTGCTCTCATTCTTTTACCATTAGGATTCAATGGGTATAATTTTCGTTTTGTTCTCTAAAGAAATCTTTTGAAGACCTAACAATTTTTCCACATTGAAAATATTTTAAGGGCTATGATAGTATTATTTGTAATGAACTTTTTTATAATCTCTTTGATGGAATCAAATATATTTTTACTTAATGTATAACCATTGTATTTGCGAAACTTACATTTGTCTAACGGTCGGCTCTGGTGGCTTAAAGGTAGCATGCCACTTCGTAAGGCTAAGGATGCGGCTTTAAAGTTGATAGATTTTCTAGATTGAAAATAGCAGGACACGAATATCATATAATTATGTGGCATGTAAATAAATTCCATGTTCTGATAAATTTAAATTGTCATATAATTTACTGGTAGATGTTTTTCGTTAGAGTAAGTCATAAACACCAAAATGTAACATAAAATGAACTTTTTATAGGCTCTTTGATGGAATCAAATATATTTTTACTTAATGTATAATCTATCGTGTTTGCGAAACTTATATTAGTCGAACGGTCAGCTCTGGAGCTTAGAGGTAGCATGCCGCTTCGTAAGTCTAAGGTTGCAAATTTAAAGTCGATAGATTTTCTAGATGGAAAATAACAGGGAACACATATCATATGATTATGTAGCATGTAAAAAAATTCAATGTTTTAATAAATCTTGTTGAATGATGATGTTGAATGAATTGATGTTTTTCATTAGAGTAAGTCATATGCACTGAAATATAACATAAAACTACTAATCACAAGGCTTTTTAAAAACTGTTCTCCGTATGTATCACCAGAAACCTTAAGTTTTAATTTCGAATATGTTTTTAAATAACTTCATTTGATCTTTAAAATAACTATATTTCACCTAAAATTATAACTTCTAAAAGAATGAATAAATTATTTCGTTAATTATGATACACAAATGTAAAATTAAAATAAAATAGTTCCAATTATAAACTAGTCTATATGTAAGATTACTTTTTAAATTTACTTAAAGAAAGTTGTTGAAATATTAGCGTAGCTTAGTTGTACAGCGACAAATTATTTTACACTCAAATTGCTATATATTGAGATTTTAATTTTTATTTAATTAGATTGTTCGTCAATTCTATATAATCTGCATAGTCCAAATTAAATTTAGAAAGTTTCTGATGAGTAGAGAAATGTTTTTTTCTAGTTAAGCATTAATGGGCTAAATAAACAGTCTAAAGCTAAAATAAACTGTCAAAATTATTCTACATTGGATACTGAATTAAAATCAATTACATTTTATCTTATTACTTTCAGAGATCACGTTATATGGAAAATTGTAATACATGTATCAATATGTGATACTCATAAAACGTTTTGTATTTTAGAACTAAATGCATTCCCTTGATAAATTGTCTGTGAAAATTAATTTTCAAGTTTCCGAATGCTCAAGGATTTTAATTTCATGATGAGTATCATTATACAGTGAGTGTACTTCTTTAAAAATTCATAATTGTTTGTGCTTAAATGAACAAACATGCTTTTAAGTTTAAGCATAATCAAATTAATATATACATATATGAAAATTGAATTAACCTTTCATTGTTGTGATTTCTAATAGTCAATGTATTGATATAAAACTATTGTTTTTAATTTTTTCTTTCCTTTAACTGAATAGTAAAAGAAATTTTATAATAAAATGATAAATAAAATACAAAATCTACAAACAATATGGGACCCCTGTACAAGTAAATTTCTAATCTATTTTGTACAGATATAATGGGTTTTTAAACACACTTTCTTTAACTTTTATATCATAGAAAAATTAGTTGGATGTACTTGATACTTTAAAATCACAAGAAAAATGTGCTACTAGTCTGTATAAATATACCGAAAAAAGAGATATTTTGTCTTAAATACGTAATTTAATAAGTGCAAACCATTTTTTAAAGTTAAATATCACTATACGTAGCAGATTTTAGATATAAAAAATTAAGTTATATGCTTTATAAAACAAATAATTTATCACATTTCTTCTTTTCACCATGCAAAATTTGCCATAAAAATATTGAAAATTTTAATTGAATTCCATAGAAGATATATATATATATATATAAGTATTTTTAAAGTTTGTGTATTATTAACGTATAATATTTCAAATACTTCCAAGTAAACATATAAAACCACATATAAAAGATCCTTTCATGTTTGAGCGTGTTATAGTAATACGAAAACAACTCTAAATTATTCACTCTGTAATTAGTGGTAATTACTTTCAAATAATCATATTTAACTCAGTCATATTTCTCCTCAAAATTACGCTTCCGAAGTTCACACAAACCTCCTATTGGAGCAAACATTTTACGGATTATAATTCCTTTCGCTGACACTTCACTTTGTTTTCCAAATTGTGTATGAGTGTATGTCCATTGTATGTCAACGCATTATCTTGATTCACTGCAATCATAAACCGTTTCAAAAATCATAATTAGAGTTTCGTTCGACGATCTCGAAACATTAACTTCATTCAGAGTTTCAGAGTTATTAGTAACCGGGTTATTAGCATCGTAAAACATGTATTTCAAAGAATTATGAGATGCTCAGAAAGCAAATTTTGGAGTAATTGCTTTCGACTAAGTGATATCAATTGTTGTTTTGACAACCAAACAGATCATAAATTACTCTCGATCGAAATGACGAAAGGGTATTTGCAGGTATTGAAATACAGGGTCATTAAAACTGAATGAGAAAAGAGGAATTCGAAAGTGTGGATTTGAATCACACTAATTATTTAGCAAGCTTTTGAGGTTAGAAGCGATGCTTATATTTTACCCGTTGAGGATATGTGAATTTGTTTTCGTTTGACGTCATTTTCTTTACTTTGATGTTAGAAAAAATCATAAAATTTAATGAAAATGTTCTTTTTTTGTATTCAAAAGTGATACAACTTTATTGTTACATAGAAAAGCGACAAATTGATAAATAATGGTAAATAATAAAAAAGAACACTTTCTTCAATAATTCTGACGGAAAGTTTAAAAATTAGAATCTGTAACGTATTCTTAATCATAAGAGGGTTTTTTTTTATTTAAATGTTAACATCGTGATCACATAAATATTTAACGATAAGTAAAAAATATTTCATAAAACAAATCTATTTAAAATTATATGGCATTATTTTTTTCAATTAAATCAAATAATTCTACGGTATACTTTAATGTGTCAAAATAGATCTCAAGAGTATTAACATTATCTCTCAAGGGCTGGGAATATAAATAAACTTCAAATAGATATAACTCTTTAAAATTAAAATTAAATAATTCGAATATTTTGCACATTATTTATAAAGGAATGGTGCTTCAAAAAAGTGTAAAATATTTAAAATATAATCTTAATTTAAAAAAAATTATAAGCATATGAATATGAAAACATTTTTTTAAAATAAAATTAATTAAGATTTACGTTACGCATGACATTTTCTAAAATAGTATCTCTAATTATTAGCAATAAGTTGATTTATAAAGTTTAATGTCTCATTATTACACTCTAGCTATTTTTATGTAAGTGTAATAAGAACTTTTATTCTTTTTAAAACAATTTCATTAAAAAATGTTTTTTAAAAAGAAAATCAATGTTTTTCAAATATTTTAAAATAAAAAAGATATATAACACCAAAATTAGGTAGGATTTATAGAATATGATACATTTTATAATTCTACTAAATTTCATACATCAAAGAGTAATATTTTATAAAATACCATGCACAACGTAAAAATTACTTAATATTTATTACTAAACGTTCTTTACGTATTACACCCCCTACTTTTAAAAACTCATGCATTTTTACTCCTCTCTTCGAATTCAATCTTTGAGTCAATACAAATGATCCAGAGATATCAAGTGATTGAAAAATAGAATATTTCACATTTAATCAAATTTCAAAAGAAACATTGATCACTTCAAATATCCGCAAAAAACTTCTGTGCTAGAGAGAGTCATTTTGTAGAATTTTTAAATCCTTTATCAGTATTGCGTAGGAACGACTTTCGCGTGTGTAATACAACTTGGATTCTCCTAGAAATCGGTTCATGCAAGTGCTGAATAGTGTTTAGATAAATATATTGTAAGATTCTTCATGGAGATATTGTGAAAGTTATAAAATAAATGCTAAGATAAAGTCTCGATTCCGTATTGAACACTCTAAAATAGACCGTAAGGTTTCCATTATATTGAGGTCGGGTGACAGTGTGAGCCAAGGTAGATGTTTAATTTTATCCTCTTGTTTATCAAACCATGACTGGAGAAGTCCCGCTGCAGGGATAGGTGTATTATCATCCTGGAAAATCCCCTATCATGCAAGAAGCAAAGTTTGCATCATGGGAAATCATCAACTGTATGCTATAGTGTTTTAGATAGGCGACAATGAAACATAACCAATACATTTAAAAATAAAAATGAAGTCGGAGACATTTTTTTCTTATTGAAAGCTAGGGCTAATATTAACAATAAAGTAAAGATTGGATGCACATTATTATTGAAACGTGTAGAAGATATAGTTTTCTTAAATGAATATTGAATACGTTATAATATCTGATTTGTTTCGTAATTTTGTTAGAAGTTCTTGTTTTAATAAAAATATGATCATCGTTTAATTTTTATACGTGTTATTTACGAAATAGCACGGATAAGCAGATTTTCCCATTAAATTTTGAAAAAGAGGGGTTTATTTCTCTGATTCCCTCAACTCAGAATATTTAAAAAAGAACAGTAATACATTGCATTGAAATATATGAATTGCCTTTAAACTCTTCAATACATAGAATCTTTTAAAAATAGAAGCTAGATAATAACATTGTAATCCCTTATCTTTCACGGATTACTTTCTCTGCGTTTGAACAAAAATAATGGAATTATTATAACTGGATTTCCTCTAACAATGCTCCTAAACTGCTTTGAAGTTTTGGATGCTATGAATTCGATGCTACAGGTGACTTAAGAAAGCGATATATTTAAGTATATTTGCAGATGTATATATTCCCATTCATGATTTCCCTTACGAATTCTTAGTGAATATCTTTTAAGAATTTATCCATTGTTTGTTTATCATTAACATATTGTCAAATGTTCTTAAAAACGTATAAAAATCTACAGCTTACTAACACATACATATGTATTTAAAAAATATCGATACGTCATCATTACAAACATGTAAGCAAATACCAAAGCAGCTTAATGGAAAAAATTGGATTGTTACAGTAAGCTTCAGTGAAACAGAAAAGGAAAACTAGAAAAATAGTTTTCTATTTTGGTATATTTCTACCATGTCTTATTTGTGCTTCGTCCTTCAGTCATACTCAAAGTTTGATTTCAAGATTTTTCAATATAATGTAAACGTTTGTATTCCACTAAAATGAATCAATCACAATTTGTGAAATAAATTAAGTAGCGTCATGCCAAGAATTTGAGGCATAAAATAATTTTCAAAATAAAATTAATAAAGCTGTATTTTTCAGATATTCTATCCCACATATAAAGAAGCTGGTGCACGTTTAATATATATCAGGGCTGAAAAATACTCTAACGTTGCTGTAATATAGATGTTTGGAGATTGTGTTGCTATTATAGGTGACAACCTCGTTATTTGACTGAGGTCCATCACCGATAACTCTTATATTACTTTCAAAATCAAGTTAAAATAAAAAAACAAATCAATTTTAAATATTCGAAAAAAAGAAAACATACGTAATGTATTAACATAATATCTTAATATATTCTGAGAAACATATTCCTGAAGTTGAAGCCGAAATATAGACATAGCTTAATAGTTATGTATACAGCTTTGGTTAAGCTGCGTAATGTAATGAAATACAACATTAAAAGTAAAGCAAAGTACTAATACCCATATACATCACAATAGAAAAGTAAATAAAAAAATGTCTACTGGTTCTGCGTATAAATATGTATTACTACTATGACATCCAATCATCACGAAGATTCTACTATATTTCCTAATATTTGCACTGAGTTGATAACCTTACATATTGGTGTCGTTTGAAAATAGACTTATATCGATTAACTATCTGATAGTTTCTGTATCAATTTATGTTATGCCTAACTACCATAACTTAAGCAATAGCGCATCAGAAAAGTATTAAGTTTAAGTCATATAGCTTGAAGGTGCCAATTATCACCCTACTATAGGCTATATTATTTGGTTGAAATAAAACTCTTTATAGAAAATACATTTAGCTATACGGTTTAAGAGAGTTTATACTTCAAAAATAACGTGTAAAATTATAAATCCCCATAATTCTATAGTAAGAAAGAATTAATTGAAGTAAAATACGTGATTCACATAAAAAGAAAAGAATATGTAAGAGATAATTTAGTTTACCATAATAAAAATACCTTAATAGAAATTGCACATTTTTTAAAAAAATAATTGCTTATATTTTTATCCAATAATGAAATAATTAATATATTTTTGCAATATATATATACATACACACACACACACATATATATATATATATATATACACTATCTGGCCAAAAGTATCGGGACACCCAGTGGTATGAACTTAGAACGTCCTGAGGCACATATTAGCATGATGTTGGCCCCCTTTTGCCTGCACACTTTTGGGAAGATTTTCCACCAATTTTTGATAGGTGACCACAGGAATTGCCTTCCAGGCGTCCATCACAGCTGAAGTGAGTGCTTTCAGTGAGGATGGTAGATTTGGCTGGCTACGCAATCTGCCCTCTAATTCATCCCAAAAGTATTCTATGGGATTTAAATCGGGCTTCTGAGAAGGCCAGTCCAGTTTTTGAACACTCATTTCGTCAAACCACGTCTGGGCAAACCTCGATGTGTGAATGGAGCAGATATCCTGCTGGAAGAGAAATGGGCCTTCCCCGAAATATTGCCATAGAGTTCGGAGTACAGCATTGTCCAGAATGTCCAGATGCATCTCAGAGTTCATGTTTACAATCACAGGAACTAACGGACCCAGGACAAACCAAGAGAAAAAACCCCACACCATTATGCCTCCACCACCAAACTTAACAGTCGGCACAATGCAGTCACTAAAGAAACATTCGCTGGGCATCCGTCAAACCCAGACGCGTCCATCCGACTGCCAGACTGTAAAGTGAGATGCATCACTCCAAAAACAGTTTTCCACATGTCCTCAGTCCAATGACGATGAGCTCTACACCATTGCAATCGATGCTTCGCATTCTGAAAAGTGATTTTTGGCTTGTGAGTGGCTGCACGACTATGGAATCCCAAGTTTTTTAACTCTCGACGGACAGTCTTGCTGCTAACACTAATCCCTGATGAACTTTGGAACTCCTGAGAAATTTCCAAAACGAAGACTTGCGATTGTGTTTCACTACCATTTTCGGAGTTCTGCGGCTGCGCTCACCAAGTATTTTGGGCCTACCGGTTCGTTTTTCTGCCGTTTCACTATCTCTACTTTTCCACTTCACAATTACATCACTCACAGTGGATTTAGTCTTCTGTAGAATGTCCGGAATCTCACGAACTGATTTCCCACAAACCTGCCACGATCAAACTCACTAAGCCCCTTTGGCTTACTCATTGCCTCCCAAACGCATAAATACAATTTGACAAACCACTGCCAACATTTTTATAGCTTTCAATTACGTAATAAATTGCGTCACTCTCTAGAACCACTTTTCAAGGGGTGTCCGGATACTTTTGGCCAGATAGTGTGTATATATGTATATATATATATATATATATATGAATACAAAAAATGTGCAATAACAATCCGATAACTTTTTTAAAAAAAAGTAGAATTAAATAATATTAACAAGTGTATACTTTACAAATTTGTATATATTTTGAGCAATTTAACTAGCAGTGATTAAAAAAGTATGTAAGAAATTGAAAGCTTAAAATCAATGCAAACTTATAATAAATTTTTACAAATGATACTCTTTAGAAATTCATCGCGTGTTCTAATGAACCTTTTATTATTTTTTATGCATTCCAATTAAATTGAAATATGGATATTTTTATCCAGAATAGAAAATAAAAAAGCATAATTAAAAATAAAAATCGTCAAATTTATCAAAAGTATTGCTTTTTAAATTATTAAATACAATGTAAAAATTTCTCTCAAGATATTTTAATTCAGTTTTAACTTTAGTAAGGTTTAATTAACCATTGTATAACTACAAGTATATCTATAAAAAATATTTTTTCAACAATGCATATAATCTGACACATTGCTAACGGATCGAACTTAAGGTAATTTAACCATTTTTAATCTATTTACATATGATGATATTTCGATTTAAAAAAAAAAAAGGTGAAAACTTTTTAAACAGTACAACGTTGTTTTGATCATAGTTTTAATGATTTTAAAATAATATTTGCTTTAGATTTAATGCTTCTCAGGACTCTTAACATATATCCGTGCATCGAAAAAAACATCCTTCTTCAAACCAATGTAACTTAGGAATAAAACAAAACAATCATTTGGAATTTTTACTACATGATAATCATATATATTGATATTATTTCTCAAATTTTCAGAGAATTTTAAAGTTATAAAGAAATATAAATTGGACAATTTTTCAAAAATATGAAAATCAGCTTTTACAACACGCAGGATTCTAAAGTACGAAATGGATCAAAATTTACAAAATTAATTTTACTTTGTATAAAAACGTTCACTTTCAAATTTATACTAAATTTTAAGAAATTTTGAGAAAAAAGTTTTTAAATACAATTATAATAAAAATTTTAAATTTTAAGAAAAAAATAAATTCAAATTGAATAAAAAAAACTTTATTATTATTTTTTTAATTGTCATATAAGTTATGAAGAGCCTTATTTTGAAAACGTGTATGAAATTTCAAATTGATATCATAAATAGTTTCTGAGAAAGCCTGCGCGCAAGGTAAAATGTGTTTGCTGTTTTGAGAAAAATGTTCACTAGTTATTTCTCAATAACTTCGGAAGTTTTCATGGTAACAACAAAGTTTTTTCGTCAAAATGCTCAGAAATGTTAAAGATTTAATATTTTGTTTTCAAAATCTTGAAAAATTTGCAATTTAAGAAACAATAGAGCTCTTAATACCTGTAGAGTTAAGCAAATCTTGAAATCTCACAAAATATAGATCAGAATTTATTAAATATAATATTGAATTATTTTATAAACATACAATTACTTAAAAATTTGTTTGATTTTTATTTTTCCAAGCAAAATAAATTAAGTTTTATGTTTTAGCTTAGCTTCCATTATGTAATAAACATATTAAAGTTGTATTTCTCTAGGAAAAAGTAGTAATAAAAACCAGATCTATATGAATTGCTGCATATTTATGAATGTAAAATAATATTTATTTAACATTATCTCTTTATCCATTATATTTTTTATAGTTGAGTAAAATGACTATGAAATATGAAAGAGGAATTTACTATTTTTTTTTAGTTCAGGAAATGTTTTTTTAAAAATTTAAGAGGGAAATAAAAAAAAGGTTTACAAGTGCATGTATTTAACACTTTTATTTTGTGTTGGTTCTTAATGCGATGGTATTAAATAATTCAGAAAATAGAATGAAATGTTGTATTACGAATAAAACCAATACATTTTACACGAAGTACCAATAACGAATAATTCATATTGACAATGCAAATAACAGTCGGATTTCTTAATAAATGACTCCGTCATTGATAAAGTTCTTTAGATACGCATAGTATCACATTTTGAAATGTTAAAACTTCTCTTTTGACAACTCTTGTCAATAAATTTTATAAATATACATTTTATACCGCTATTTAAATATTGTTATATCTAAACTATTGTCAACTTCAAAATAGGAATTAATGTATGAGGAAAAAGAATTGATTCAGCACAGCCAAAGTAGAAGTCCAATATATTCTCCTATTTCTGTGTAACAGAAATATTTTTGCGTGAGAAAAAACGAATCACATGAGATAATAAAAATCCCCTATATCTTATTTACGATACATTTAAAAATATGCTTCGGATATTTCTCTGGTATGGATTTTAAGGATTGATCTATTGGAAGGCTTTATTCTGACAATTTTATGCTGTTGTTTAGAATATTTTCTTTTGAGCCATAAACATTCAATAGACTCGTTATGTTAGACCAGTTGTATATTTCGAGAAGACTTGAGCTATGCTCTTCATTTATTTTATTTTCTTTATCCTGTTCTGTTTCTCTAACATCAAAATTATTTTCCATCGAATATATATATATATATATATATATATATATATATCGATACACAAAGCCCTTACATTGAGGTAGTGAGAAAATTTGTTAAACGTGATGTCAGTTGAGATGCTGCTTGTATCACTTGGTCATGCTTCCAAATTCATATCAATAGAATTCATTTTTTTCTTAGCACAAAGTTTAAAAACACATTTACTTCAAATTTTCAGGCATCGAATGTATATCTTTAAAAAAGAGCTTTGTTAAAATCTCGAATCATTAAGAAAATTTGGCACTAAGAACACATTTTTTTTTATTTAGATATTTAAAATAATAAATGTACATGAAATGTATTCAAACACATATGAAATAAACATTGCAGAAGCAAAATACTCTTTTTAAACAAACAATTACTAAAAAATTTTAAAATTTCATTTTCTTAAAATTTAATCAAATGTTTATTTTTGTTACAAATTTGAACAGATTTTTCTTAATATTCCTCCCATCCAAATACTCAATCCAAGCAAATAATTGTCAAATATGTTGTACTAAGCAACCAGAAAAGTCTCAAAATTTTATAGTGATTATAAAAAAACCTTCGCATTTTAAGCACATGATCATCATAAAACAAAAGAATTTGAGAAAAAGCAATTTAAAAATTTTAAAATCAGAAAAAAAAGAAAAAGCTCAAATATAATGTAGTATTCATTTTTATACATGTTACCAGAATTCTTTAGAATGTCTAGGCATTATATAGAAAATCCGTAAATTTTTAGCCAAAGTATGAAGTATGAGAATCATTACATACTTTGCTTATGCATTGTATACAATGCCTAGGCATTCTAAAGAATGACAATTCTATTTAGGCAAAGTATAAAAAAGGTCCTGATGGGCCATTATATCAATGGTGTGCATTCCTAAAAATATTAATGTTATTCTGAAAAAATATAATAATAGCACCATTTAAAAAATATGCAAAATATTTTAAGTAGAATGAAAGTTGTACAAATAAAATTCCCAATTTTCTTATTAAGGATAAGAAAACTTCCATGTGAGAAATTAAAATAAATCACTTGTTACAATATGAATGACATTTGAATGGCATTTTGAATTACATTTCATTATATTTTCCATGCAAAAACCATTCTTATTCTTGCACTTTGGTTTACACATACGTTTGATGAATCCTTGGCAGCTTTCACTGGAATGATCAATTGTATCGGTCTAGAGAATAAATTTCGTGGTCAGGAATATCTTCAATTCTACGCAAGTTCATACAGTACAAAGAGTGAATTGTGATCTCAAAAATGCTTGTTTTAAAATTCTTTCAGAGATTTAAAGATGAAAGAAACCATTTTATTTCCCACTCATTACTAGTGTCAATATAGTGGAATCCGGGAAAATCTTAGGTTTCAGATCAATGCCTTCTTTAATAGTTTTCAATTTTTTTTTCTGGTATGGTTCACAAAGGTGGATGCACAGTTCAATACCATGGTGTGTAGCGATTTTTTATTTGATGGAAAGTTCTTTCAGAATTATATCATGGTCTCGAACACCAAAAGCCAAATGTGTTTCATTAAGTACGTGAAATAACTCAAAATCCGTGACGTAATTCTGTATAATACTGACGCCGTCTTTAACAGGTTAAATGAGTTTACTTTTGCTTTTTACAATCTTCACATCATAGCGATTCAGTTACCAAAGGTACCTGGGTTTCTTCTTAGTAGACGTGTTGGTTTTTTGTACATCAGTTATTAACTTTTGGTAAGTAGTTTCGGTTAAGAAAAAACCGGGGGTGCGCACATCAACACAAATAGGCAGTTCTTCGTCAAATACAAAAGTTGTTTTATTTCTATGGACCGTGACTCCTTCTCCAATATTACAGCTTACTTCTCCATTTTCTTACAGCGCAGGAAAAAACAATTTTTTTGTTGAACAAATTTAAGTAAAATTGCTTATTTTGACATTCCCGAACGAACTACAAAGGACAACTGACAAATTCTGAGCCTGATGCCCAAGTTAAAATTCAAGGACCTTGTCACGCGATATTCCAAAAGAATTGCATGTGTATTTCATACTTTGCCGATCACTCATCAGGCATTCTATATAATGTTTAGGCAATGTGTGAAATATGTATCATTTCATACATTTCCGGCAAGCTTTAAGCATTCTATGCAATCCCAAGGCATTCTGTACAATGTCAGATTTTATGCTTTGCCGGTAACATATATATTAAGTATTTTTAAAGCAAAATCCATCCTAAACTGTTACATATTAACAGTAAACAAGTTAAAAATTAATTGGAATTAAATAATAAAAGACAGTAATAAAACAGCTATATCTAACTTTCTGGATCTTTTAAAAAATAGTTCTTCATATAAATCCTTATTATATGCACATAATTACCAACATTTTATACCGAAATAAACAGAAAATAGTGTCAAAAATAAATATTGAATAAAAAAGGCTAATCATTTTGGATATATGATAATTAAGAAAAATATAAATCCTAAATAGAAAGTTTTCATAATTTTTAAGGTCAATAAAATAAATGAAAAGAGCTAAAAAAGTATTTATTATTACATATATTACAATTCAGGTCATGTTTAGTATTTTGACTTCGTAATATTTATTCTAAATTGTTATGTATAATTAAGTTCATGAATTTGAGAATTTTGCCAAATTTTACAATATTTTTATGACTTTATTTTATAGGATATTTTATTAGCTTTATAAAAATACCAAATTTATTATTTTCCATTCACTAGAACTAAACCTGCAAGTGTTTTAGTAAAAGCAGATGCCATTACTTTAAGCAAGATGTCATTTATTAAAACGCGTTTTACTCGAAACATGTTTGCTCCAAAATGCTCAAACAAAAATAGAGATTGCTGAAAAAGTTTTGAAAATAAATACTGAATTTGTTTGTGTATGTTATGTAGAATAGTAGAAGTGTTTTAACCTTCATATTTATCAATAACTGTTGCATTACAAAATTTACAGTCCTTAATTACATGTATTAACCAAGCTAAAGTGCTCTAATTTTTGTAAAAATTTAAATATTTTTTATCTTGAAAGTCATTTCAAAAATGAGTAGCATAACAACATATCAGAAGTAAAAAATTGAAAATTTTTTCATAATCTTTTGGTACAGTATGGGCCGTGTTTAGGTGGTTTTTTTGTAAATATTTTACCAGTTTTTTCCCATTTTAGTAATAAAACTTTCTTTTTCTCATCTTAATTTTAACATATTTTTCTTAAAATGTACTAAAGGAATCTAAAAACCACAAAAAAATCGCCATATATCAATTTTTTTTAAAATTATCGCAATTAGGGATACCTTAGAATATTCAATATATATGAAATACACCAACAATTTGTTTTGGAATCATAAAACTGAAAATAATTTATCCTAGTTTTATTTAAGTAAATATTATCAAAAACCGCCAAGTATATAAGTGATTCCTTCTTTTTAAATCAATGAGGCATTTCGTCGCTTTTTTACAAATTCAATTTTGTTCCGCATGCAGTAATGTTTCTCTCTTGTATAAAAAACAAGTATATATATATAAATTAATTCACTTCTCTTCTATATAAAGTATTAACCTTTAGAATCAAGTGTAGAGTTAAATCAATTAAAATTGTTTTGGCTAGGATGATATCATCCGGATAAGAAGTAGACGTCTTGTGTTTTAGTTTTAATTTCGCTTCGGCATACAGTTTAAAAAAAATTAAATATCTCCAAAAATTATGCAGCTAGAGCAACCAATTTTTGCAAACATATTTAAAATGTCATTTTAATAATATAAGATAATAACAAAACTTTTATTTTGTTCATTTTTAGTACTATTATATCCCCTTAAATGACAAAAAAATATCCTGAAATTCTAAATGAAGTATAGTAATTTTCGCTATTTAAACAATTACTAACTTAATTGAGATCAGCATTTTTATTTATAAATTAAACTTCAAGTAAGATACACTATCTACATAATAAAATAGTAATTTCTAAAATATCCATATGTGTAATATGATGGCGGTAATCTAGTGGCCATGGTCTGGAACTCACGCTTGGAGTTGCTGAGACATGGTATCGAGTTCAGATGCCATTAAAAATTATTCGTCTAGAGCAGCGTTTCTCAAACTGTAGGGTGCGCCCTCTAAGGGGACGTGATAACTCAACGAGGGGAGGAGACATTATATTGAGAAGTCGTTAAACTAATAATTATTTAAAAAATGATTAATTTACTGAAAGTATACAATCAATATACACTGGTGTCCAAAAATTAAGTATAAATCGTAAAATGTGAAAAACATGGAGTAAATATTCGTAAAACTATTCCAAATTTCTTGCGGATTTTAATTGGGTGAAGAAGAAACATTGGGTTTATGCAAAACTTTTCAGTCAACTACGTCCTGCGCGAAACACCAGCTCATGTCGGAACGCGGAGAAACCGATTCATGCAACATAGGCAGTTCAGACAAGTTTCGTGCAACTGCTATGCGAAGGAACGTTGTTAACCATCAAATAAAGTGAATGATGGCACAAAGACGCCAATTGGACATGTTTACGAAAAGAAGAATCGTTGGAATGCTGGAATCCTCACGATCAGAAACCGAAGTGTCTCGAATTCTGAATGTGGGCCAGTCTGTGATCTCAAGACTGTGGTTGATGTTTCAAAGAATGATAGATGTTATCCGAACACCAGTATCAGGTCGACGAAGAGTCACAACCCCTCGCCAAGACCGATATCTGGTAATAAGTGCGCGACGTCAGAGGGGCAGTACTGCCAGAGCACTGGGTTCGGCGCTAACAGTCGCCACAGGAATACGAATTTTGAAACAAACTGTTTGCAGGAGACTCAATCATGCTGGCCTTTATGCCAGAAGACCAGCAGTTTGCATTCCCCTCACGTATGCGCTCGTTTGAACTGGAGTTTGAAACATCAGCATTGAAGTGTGGGAGAGTGGGCCTTGTGATGTTCAGTGACGAGTCCCGGTTTAGTCTGAGTAGTGATTCTCGGCGGGTAACGATATGCAGAGAACGTGGAGCACGTTTTGAACCAAGAAACATAACGAAAATATATCATTTTCCATCAAGGGGTGTAATGGTATGGGCAGGCATCATGATGGACGGCCGCACAGACCTCCATTTCATTGACACGGATGCCTGTGGCTGCTCAAAGATACAGAGACGAAGTTCTTGAGCCTTATGTTTGCTTGTTTCGAGGTGCTGTCGGTCCTGACTTCATATTCATGGATGATAATGCACCATGTCATCAAGCGGTGCTGATTGATAACTTCCTTGAAACGGAAAACATCCAGCGCATATCGTGGCCTACGAACTCCCCTGATTTAAATCCTATCGAGCATGTATGGGATATTTTCGGGAGACATATTGCAGCCCTTTCGCACCTACCAAGCTCCGTTACAGAACTGAAGAGAGCTCTCCAAGAAGCTTGGAACCGTTTGAGCCCACAACTCATTCATCATCTCATAGCAAGTATGGTGAATCGCTGTGCAGCGTGCCTGGCTGTCAGAGGTGACCACGCGCCTTATTAAACTGCAGCATCAGTATTTTATTTAATGTTTTCTTTAATTTTTTTCTTTAAAGTGAGAATCCTTGCTATGCTCAGTTTTCTTTCAAACTGCTACTTTGAATAATAAAATTATTTATTATCATTCTTTTGATTTGCTTCCTTATTTTATAACCATTTTACACTCGCATATCACGTTTAACGCCATTCTGATTTACAGTTCCTTCTTTATTCACATAATTATCAATTATGCTTAACTTTTGGACACCAGTGTAGATTCTGACATAATAAAAATATAATACACATTTACACTGAAATACTAAACTTGTAAATGTATCAATACTGCAGAGTGTATTTTATACTTAATTTAAACAATACTATAAGAGCAAGTATAATAACTGCCATTGACCCCATGGTCTTGTCACATATAAAATTATATGCACAAATTAACATTTATCTTAGTAATTTGTATGGTTTACAATTAATCCCTTAACTAATTATGAAAATTTTTGTGATTTGCTTCCAAATGCCACCATTTCCCGCGCAGATACGCGTATGTGATGTATTGAGTGAGGGGGGGGGTTAAATACTTGTAAGTAAGTCCTAAGTAAGCACTTTTAAGGTCCTTTTATGCATTCCAAAGTCTTCCGATTAATTTTATGGATAGCAGCGCATAGAAAAGGTAGTATTTTGGAAAGACGTATATATACGTTCAGAATAATTAACGCTTTGGGTGAGCGAGGCGTTTATACACGCTGGTTGGACTGAAGAGGTTAAAGTCGTATTGTACCTTTTGCGTCAAAGTATAGTATTATTGAATGCAATGAATTGTTATTGTAAGGAAGGGAGGAGGCACTACGAAAATTATGATTTAATAATAGGTCGTAAATATTGAAAGTTTGAGAAGAACTGGTCTAGAGCATTCAACACACTAACAATTTTGTCATCTCACGTAAGTGTGGTGCGGAAGTTTGGTGAGAGGAACGTCTGTTCAGTCATCGTCTTCATCACTTGAACATGGTTCAAAATTACACTATCTGTTGTCATTAGCTTTCATGCTGCTTTATAGTGCGGCATTAATATAACTCTCAGGCTTTCATTCCTTACAATGTATTTTAACAAGGAAAAAGAAACAATAATCATTTTAATATACACAATTATTTAGAACTAAAAGGAAAGAAGAAACATTTAAACGTTTAAATATAGAAAATTTATATAGAAATATCTCAGAATAAATATACTGTTTCACTTACCAAACGTCACCTGCGGAAATATATGAAATGATTATCTGTATAATATTGAAGTTATAATATTCTTTATCAATTTAGTAAGTCATTATTTGAAAATAAATTAATTTAATTGACAAGAATATTTTATTATGTCACTTTAAATGACGTACTGTATTACAATATCCGTAACAGGAAAATATTAAAAGGAATTTTTCTACTACAAGAAATGAGTTTACACATATGGTAGACATGAATTATTTTGTAATAAAATTGCTACTTTTTTCAGAAAATTTGAATTATTTCTCTACATTTATCGATAACTCAATGGAATTATTTATAAAATATTATTTAAATAAAATGTTCTTCATTAATCCATAATGTTACATAAATGAAAAATACAAACGAAATTTTAAAAAAAACAAGTTGATACCTTATAAACATGGAATGTAATGTTCAATCATAAATCATTTCTGTCAGACACTTTTAAATTCTTTTCTTTGGCATTTCAGTAAATCTATATCTTTTAAAAGAATAATTTGAATTTAGTATTTTCAGAACAAATCATTTCTGAAACATCGGTAACTCTGTTTTTTTCTGATAATCCGATTATATGAAAAATCTCTATCTGCATCGTTAAAAAGAGATTAAATATCTGAAAATATTATTTAAAAGCTATTTCAACGTAAAAGGTCGTGTCCCTATTTAATGTTATTGCAGATATACTCTTCTTGGAAAGTTTATTCCTGGAATTTTTGTTTGTTGTTATAAGCAGGATTTATTATTTTATGTCTTTCACACATACACACACAGATATATAACCTATGGCTAACATAAAATTCCGTAAAGTCTGTTTCTGGTATGTTACATTGATTATTTGATTTTGTAACCAGTCTCGAAAGTGAAGCTAGCAAAGAATTAATTTTTTTAACCTTTTGAGATTTTAAATTTTGTCATTAATTACGAAACTTCAGCAGCGTTTTATAATTTAATATGATACACAAATTATGGTAGGAAATTAACGCGGAGGAAGTTTGTTAAATGCTTTAGTAAATAATTAAGAAACAGCAATTTGGAAGTGTAAACTTAATATTCTAAATAAGACAATCTTTCAGCCCTTATTTCTAAATCTTAAATTTATGTCAGTTCACTTTATATTAAATACATTTTATATTACTTCTTATAATTTACATATACATCATTTAGTTCGAATTTTAAAGATGTAAGTTATCTAGTAGGAATTCCATAGGATTCCCGTTTTTAAAAGCGAGTAAAGTGACTTAACCTTGAGTTCACTAAAATCTGAATACGCCAGTGCTTCTCAAACTTTCAACATTTGCTACGCAATACTCAATAATAATTTTTGCCCACCCTCCATACAATAACATTGTTTTCAATTCAATAATACTACACTTTAATGCTAAAGATACAATAAGACTTTATGCTCTTAAGTAACACCAGTGTATATAAACGTCTTGTTTAACCAAAGCGTTAATTTCACCCGACTTATTTATACATTTTTCCGAAGTACGATATTTCTGTGCACTGCATGCATCCACATAAATTATCCCGAAGGTTTTGGAATTTAATAAAAGGATCTTCATAGTGTTTGCGAAGAATTTACTTTTATCAGAGGATTTGCTTATGTATACCATTTCTTCTCCCCCTCCCATAATACATCACATACACAGGCCTGCATGGATAGCAGTGGCATTGGAGAGCGAATCATGTAACTTTTAATTAACAGTTAAGGGATTAAATATAAACCGTATAAATTATCAAAATAAGTGTTGATTTTTGTATATATTTTTATACATGTGTGTGATAATCCCATGAAGTCACTGCCAATTGTCACCATTAGAACGTTCGAGATATCTATTACCCTTAAAGTCCATCGGTGGCATCTTGTCAGTGCGATACAAAATATATAAAGTAATTGTTTTAACTAAATAATTGCAGGATGTTCAGTAGGGCTAAGATTTAAGACTTTTTAATATTATTTCATGTAATTATCATATATTATGACCCTTCATATAAAAAACTGTCCGTTGACAATATGTTTCGCGAATCTTGTAGAACCACAGCTTTGTCGCAAAAATTTCAATTTGCAAATCTTCCAGGAATACTACTATTATGCAGGATGCTACATCCCTAGTGACATATGCAATAGGAGTTATTGGAATATTGTGAATTACATGAGCACTTTCTTCCGATTCTTCCAGTCACTTTCATCCAATCTTATGTTTTCACCTGAATCTAAATTAAAGCCAATTCATTCTCATAAGCTCTCGCAACAAACTAGCAATTCATCAGGGATCAGATCTTTTGCTAAGAGCTGTTTACATGCTGTCTACTCTACACTAAGCTCGAAAATCGAATTAAAATTATTTTATGAGCAGCTATGTATCAAAACAGTTAGACAGAAAATTTTAATATAATAGATTCATTTCCACTGTGAATTCAATAACACTGTATTTAAGGTAAACAAAATGTGCGATAGAACTTTGAGAAGTTTGTTTTACTAATGGTATCTACCTAATGGCCTATATTTTGTTGAACGACAGCTTTTTATAAAGATAAATCATCTTGGTGTCGAAACGACACCAAAAAACGTTCTAGGTATATTTAGCTATAAAACCAATCCTAATTAACCTAGAACCACAAAATATTTTCTGTATACTCACCAGGAAAAGTGTTTAAAAGTCACGAAAATTTTTATATTTCCTGCAAAAATGCGGAAAGGAGAAAACAAAGTAAAAGGCTCCGTTGTCAATTAATACCGACGGACTTTCTAGTGTTAAACTTGTTCTTAAATTAGTATTATTAAATTAATTTTAAAATACATTGTGCAGTACTGGTACATTTATAAGTGTAAATGTGTATTTTTTATTTTAAATTAATTAAAATGTATTTTGTTTGCTTACTCTCAGTGAATTAATACTTTTTTTGGAAATGATTATTTGATTTTGACTTTTCAATTTCCTCGCACCCCTTTGTAGAGTTATTATAATCACAGTTTGAGTAACACTGCCATACATTTTTAGCAGGGCTGATTCAGGTTTAAACTATCAGAGTTCCAATTCTTATTGTTTATAAGGTGCGGAAAAGTAGATAGTATAGTTGCAGTCAAATGTCTTCCTGACTATGATTCATAGTTACGAAATCTATGACAATAGAGTGAAACGTTGGTAAAAATCTTCTATAACGTCCATCAACTGCAACAATAGGCTATATAGCATCACTCTATCAAATGGGGTAACATTATTCCAAAAGTATTTATAAGGCAACATCGTTACCAAACATACATGTGGATTAAGAGCTATCCAGGAGTCATAAGAATTGAAAACGACTTAGATGATAACGAGAAAGGAAGATAACTTGAAATTTGTTCTGACTTTAAGAATTCCCTTAATTTAATACTAAAAGGGCATTCAAGGCTCACTGAGGATGTACACCAACACCTAGAAACAATCAACCAGATGGGAAGGCATGCACTATGCAATGGATGAATGCACATGTTGCAATCAAGGCAGCCGGACTGGCTAAAAATACAAGGAATCATAACAACTCAATATCCGACACTCTTGAAGATGCTAATACCATTGCCAGAAAGAAATTCAAAGAAAATTCTTTCAAGAAGATATCAGATATGTGAGATTGATGGAAAATGAGTATTAGAAGTTTCATCACTAGATTGAGACCAACCATTTTAGAAGAATGGACATTATCATAGAAAAAGTTCATATATAACTTGTACTAACTGCTCCAAAATGAACTTTATGCATAATAAATCATCAACTGGCCCGGTAATACTTGCAACTCTGTAAACTGGGAAGAATTTCCTTTCCAGAGAAAAAAGCTGTATAGTAAACATATTATGGAATTTCAAAAGCTGTGATTTCCATGCTTAGATCCATCTGACTTATCAAAGAATATGACGCCAACCGACGAATTGTCATGAATTCTGACATCACTGCTTACGAGAACAATAGATAACTACTCTTGAAAATAGGTGCATAGCAATATATTTCAAACGAGTCAAAATGTCTGTCACGGAAGTGTGAATAAAACTATTGCAAAGAGCATCTTATATTTCATAAGATTTATGCATGGTAAGAGTACTGCGTCTATTGAAGAATAAGTAGAAATAATATAGTTCTTTGAAAATATGTTTGTATTTTTTTACGACGTTTTCAAAAAGGAGGAAAGTAGTTAATAAGCAAAAATTGTGACCGGAGATGGGAACGGGATTCATAACTTTTTATCCGAAAGAAAATGCAGCTCCCTCAAATGGAAACATCTGCAGGAAAGGTGTTGCAGAGTCTGTTTTTCAGTAATACATTTTTGGTGCGTACAGTATTTAATATGAGGGATATAGCGA
>BMAO01032828.1:0-150939 GCA_019973975.1 Trichonephila clavata
CAGTAGTGTACAATGTATTTTTTTAATTAATTTTACAATACTAATTTAAGTACAAGTTTAATAATTGTAAATGACTCCATGGGCTTGTCATATATAAAGTTATAAACAAAAATTAACACTTATCTTGATAATTTGTACGGATTATAAATAATCCCTTACCTGCTGATTAAAATTCACGTGATTCGCTCCCAATGCCTCCGGTTTCCACGTAGATATTCGTATGTATTGGAAAGGAGAAGGGGAGAAAATCATCTGATATAACTAAATCATTCGCAAACACACACTGTCAAGGTCTTTTTATTGCATTCCAAAGCCTTCAGAATAATTTTATGGATAGCAGTGCACAGAAAAGATCGTACTTCGGAACGACATATATATACGTCTGGGGTATTTAACGCACCAGTTGAACGAGACGTATATATACGTGTGTGGCACTTAAGAGGTAAAAGTCGTATTGTTGCTTTAGTGTCAAAGTATTGTATTATTGAATTCAATGCATTGTTATTTGTATGGAGGGGGCGCGATGAAAATCAGGATTGAATATTGGGTCGCAATATTGAAAGTTTGAGAAGTACTGTCCTTAGTAGAAACAGGTAATTGTGTCCGACATAACCAAACAACAGTGACAGTGAGCTGTAATTAATAGATGCAGGAGGAAATTACTGACCTTCCGTGCACCTCTACACGTACTGACAAGCAAATTGGCAGTGACGGATCATCTGCTACTTCACAACAAATAGAATATGTTGGATAATAATCCCGTACGTGCTAATCGAAGACATTAGCAAAGTAGTAAAATGTCCACAGAATATTTGAAGTACAGTAATACCTCGATTTACGCTACCCTGATTCACGCTATTTTCAAATCTCTTCGATTCGTCTTTTGTTTGAGCGCTTTTGTTGATTGTTCTTTTGGAAAAAATTGTGTCCTTTTTCATCACTGAAACTCAAGTATAATCAATGCTTGTGTTGTTGAAATTGGTAAAGAGATAGAAAAAGTTGCCATGTAAAACATTTTGAAGTGGATAGTGATGGTGTAAAACAGGGATGGGCATTAAGTCGATCGCGATCGATATGGGTGGACCACAAAGACATTTTGGGTGACCGCTAATAAGAACAAAGAAGCACATACTAAAAGAAACATATTTAAGGAATACCGATAGTAGCTAGAATTGAGAATCGGCTTTTCACAATCGATGCCACTGTGTTTACTTACGTAAATGATTCGATAAGTGTTTAGACGACATATGTACCTTCATTGGAAGCTAACAATGACGCGAAACACGTTCACTACCTCTGTAGGGGAAAAAGCAATCACTGAGATGCCAGAGGTAGAAATAAATTAACCAAACGCCAACTGAAGGAATGAGTAAATTTTGATGATGATCTCTTCCCACGAAAGCATGGGATTGGGCTCTCGAGTTGATGTCATGCCCTGTGATGGCGCGGGAATCGGCAGCGAGAAAATGTAAGTACATACTACTTCGGTTTCAGATTCCTCGTTTCGCGTATGTTTTCTGCTCGCTGAATTGAATACGTCTACGCTCTACGATCTAACAGTCATTCATAGTTGTTCAAGCACTCAATGTGATAATTTTGTTTTGTGTTTTTGTAGCAAAAATAGTAATATGTCATATTTTAAAAGAGGAGTACAATGTCGAAAATAAGTGTTAAGAAAACATACAATTTTAAAACAGAATGGCTACACCTACGACACTAGTGGACCGCAACACCTTGAAAAAATTAAAAGTAGCCCGTATCCTGAAAAAGAATTGCTGAATTTCCTTAATCAGGAGCTGACAATTGATGAAATCTTAGAAATGTATGTGCAAGAACAAAACATTGAAAAACTTGAGTCTTTAGACCCAGTTCAATCGGAAGATCAATTGACGGTTGGGAATTTGACAGTCCTCAGTTTAATTGAAGAAAATATTACAAATTCAACAAAATATAGACTCCAACGAAGAATTTATTTTTCTCAACAAAACAAGAGATAAAAAATTCATTAGCAAGCTTCGAGGAAATTTTGTGAGAGAAGAGTCTTTGAGACGGTAGACTAAAACCTTCAACCTCAAAATAGCTTCGGTTTCCGATTTTGTATGTGTGCTGTCTAAGATGTGTGTTGTCTATTTTTTCCCTAAAGTATTATTTTCTTTCGTCTCCGGACGCAACTAAAAATCATATTTATATGTAAAATTATACCCCGACCTATGCGAATTCGACTTACACGGTTATCATTTAGTCTCACGAATCGCGTAAGTTCGGCGTATTTACTGTATTTTCATTATTTTCACCTATGTATTAAATATTTTCTCAATAATAAGTTTGACTTTGATACCTCTCGTCTTTGTATTTTGAATAAGGATCAGTGTACTTAATGTATTTAAAATTTTAAGCACTCTGCGATACCTGAAATGCTAATTTAGATGCAAAGCACTCTTATTTCGGATTATTCCTGAAACATACGTCTTCATTTCCCAAAAAACCCACCATTAACATAAGAAACAAAAGATTAAACAGAAATGAATTATATAAGCTGTATACAAGATGTGGCAGTTATCCAGGAAATTCTCGCTCAGAGTGTGTCATACCCAACGTCTAACTTTTTTCAACACTCCTTCTAAGCCTTTTTTGGAAAAGGGATAATTTCTCGTGTAGCTGACTTTAAGGTCATATCCACTGAAAGGGCCTTAGTTTGTAAGTAAAGTCTATATATATACATTTGGATATCGTCTCTTCGGGTGTGTCATACCCTGCGCGTGAATCACCGTTACAGTTCTGAATTCTTGAGCACGTTTTAAATTTTCCTTATGCTATGGCGTATTACTGTAGTTATGATGAAGAAATGTGACATTTTAGTAATTTAATAGATACAGTATTTAATATATATAATACAACAGAGTATTTTCGGTTGAAGAAATTCTCTTCGCGGTTATGATGATGAAAAGCAAATGAAGAGTATAACAGCAAATATGATTCCTCCACTGAAATCGATCCAGATTTAGAAAAGGGAGGCACTGTTGAAAGTAAATGTTTTATATGTAGAGACACAAAATCATTTGAGAAGAACGTAATTTTAAAGGAGATAACTAGCACACATCTAATACACGTTCAGATAATTTTTTGAAAGAAAAAAAAAACTATTGCTGGAACTAAATAAGAGAAAATAAAAAAGAAATCCAAATTTTTTTAATTTATAGAATAGAGAAGTTTATTCCTATATGCTTATTTTGAAAAAGATACAGATTTAAAAAAATTAAGATCCAGTGAAAACATAGCACTCACTCACGACGCCATTAAAGGAGTGTATAAACAATGCGCGAATGCCCTAATAAAAAGAAAAGAAAAACTAAATTTAAGTGTGAAAAATGTAATAAAAACATATTTCTTACTCTTCCTCCTTTTTAACCTTTGTATACAAATTTTACGGTAAAAACACAATGTAAACAACCTTAGGTATGACACACCCTGCGCGAGAATTTTAGGTCGTTTTTTTCATGCGAGTGATGGTGGGGTTAAATTACCGGACTGCGCATGTGTTAGGCTTGATGTAAAAGGGTGAGAATGGAATATAGTTGGCATTGATCTTTCCGGTGCTGGTGGCACGTTATTCCCCATCCCTCTATCTAGATCACTTTGATTTTTATCCTTGTTTGAGAAAGGCATTGTTGTGCCGAAGTGCCGCAATCATGATAGATGTAAAAATACAGCTGAGCAAAAATTTGAAATTCCTTGTGAACTTGGGAAAAACCCAATTCCAACTGAATGTTTTAAATAGTAATAGGAGTATTTGGAGATAATTGCCCGTCGCATAGTCAAATTTTTGAATGTCACAAATGATTTTCGGAAAATCAGGAGATTGCTGAAGATGATGAACGTTCTTTTCGATCCGTGACATCAAGAACAGGTGATGCTCATCGTTTCTGTTCGATATTAATGACATCATCATGACTGAATGGTTACCTCGAGGTCAAACGTTAAAACAGCAATAATACATTGAGGTCCCGAGAAGGTTTAGAAAAAGAGTGAGAAAGAAAAGGTAAGATCTGTAAAGCGACAACACGTGGATTTTGCACTAAGATAACACCTCGGTGCACATTGCACTCTCTGTGAAACATTTCTTGGTGGACAAACGCATTACTGTGCTTGGGCATTCATCGTATTCACCATATGACTTTTACCTGTTTCTTAAAGTGAAAATGCATTTATGGGACACACTTTCAGTCTGTAGGAGAGGTGAAGCTAAAAATGGCACACTCACTGAAGATGGTGACAATTAATGAGCCGTAGCTCTGCTTTGAACGGTGGAAAAACCGTATGGAGTTATGTATTGATAGGGAAATCATTTTTGAAGGAGTGGAATAGCTATTTGTTAATTGTTATCAATATAACTATTTTCTTATGACTAGTACGGTTATTTAACAGCCCCAGTAGTATATACAGTGGTGGCAAAAAGTCCTGAACACACTCATTTTTTAGCATAATTTTTGTGTTTGACTTCCTTTTTCGTTGTGAAATTATCGCACTATCTTAAATATTGTTATTTATTTTAATGTATTTTTTATGCTGATTTCAAATCTACTACTAGTTTCTTAATGACTAAAATATTTTTTGTAGTAAAGCTGCCTGAACACAATAATGTGAAATATGTGCAGAATAAAACTATATAGAATAACATAATATGCAAAGAAAAATAACACGAAAATTGACAAATCCGATATATTTAATAAGCATTTTGAAAATTACATTGTTGTCACATGTTTGAAAATCAATATTTTATGGGCCAGCCGTTTGCTTTAATTACGGCTCTACTTCTTTTTGGCATTGAATGCACCAATTTCAAAAGAAGATCTTTCGTGACAATATGGTTGAAGGAAAATATTAAAGCTTCAATTAATTCACGTTTGTTTGAAGGTTTTTCTTTGAAATTTCATAACAAATTTTACACCATAAGTTCTCTATAGGATTAAGGTCGGGAGACTGTCCCTGGATAGTTCATTCTATTCACAGTATGGTCTTTCGACCATTTCTGGACTACCTTTGCATGATGACAAGGGGCGTTATCGTCCTGAAAAATCCATGACTGATTCCCAAAAAGATCTCTCGCAGTTGGTAGCAATTTATTTTGTAGTATTTCAATGTAATCCATGGCTTTCACTGTTCCGCTAACGATGTGAAGTCTTCCAATACCATGAGAAGACATGCAACCCCATACCATCACTTTTGTCAGGTACTTTACTGTGGGCTTCAGACACTGAGGGCTGAATTCCTCATGAGTGCGTCGTCTTACTTAGGCACTACTTTGGTTGCCAGAAATACAAAACTGACTCTCGTCACTAAATATTACCTTTTCCCAGTCTTTAATAGTCCATAATGAATGTTCTCTTGCCCACGTCAATCGCCTCTTGCGTTGAAATTCAGTCAGCAATGGTTTTGGGCGCGCTTTACGGCCTCGTAATCCAATTTCCAGCAGTCTTCCTCTAACAGTTCTTGGGCACACACTCACATTTGATGTCAAAGTCCATTGTTTCAAAATTTGCGAGGAATCAAGCTTTCTGTTTGAAAGTGAAATTCTGTGCAATAACCTGTCTTCATGTAAAGATGTTTTTCTCGGTCGTCCTGATCGCCCCCTGTCCGCCATAAAATTTGTTTCAGAAAATCTTTTCAAAGTTCTCACAACAGTAGAAAGGCCAAATGGTACTTTAGCAGCAATTTGGCGCATAGAATAACCTTCTTCCTTCAAATGTATTATTCTGTACCTTTTATTCTCAGGCAGATATGAAAATTTAGCTATAATTCCAATATTTTCCACAAACGCACTTCAAATTGCTTTCAATACATTATTTTCCACAAGCACACACAACTGCATTCTATACAATAAACCACTTTTCACCTTTTTCTTTCAACCCTTTATCGCTACTGCTCTCTGATTGGTTGAAATAACGTAATATTTCATTGGTGGAAAACACACTCACTCATTCTCACAGTGAACTTGTGATTTCTTGTCAAGATTTTTTCAACATATCAATGAAACTGTTTACGTTAGATGAAATCTATAAGCAGATATGAAATCAGCATGAAAAAATGCATTAAAATCAATAACAATATTTAAGATACTGTAATAATTTCAAAACGAAAAATGAAGTCAAACACAAAAATTACGCTAAAAAATGAGTGTGTTCATGACTTTTTGCCACCACTGTATATAAATTCACAGAATAAATTATGGCTGCTTAGATAATATCTCTTGGAATCCAGTAGTCAAAACGATTCTGAGAGGATTAATGTATATCATTATCACTACCATTGATTCAACAGCCCGTGTGGGCCTTGGTTTTCTCCGAAACAATTTTCCAAGCACTTCTTCCTGTCGCCAGTTCCCTACTCTTATGTTCTTAAAAATCAGAGTTAATGGAAGTCTTGGTCATCCTCTAGTTCTATTACCCATAGGTTTATGTTTAAATATCTTATAAGTAGAGCTAGTAGTACCACTTCCGCGTAGATCTAATTCTACTTACTTTGATGATTTTTATTACATCAATGTTTTTATAATTTTTGTAAAGTTCAGCATTTGTTCTTTTAAACAAATCTCCCTGTTTAGTTCCACCTAAAATTGTTTTCAGGATCTTTTTCTTCCAAATATCAATATAGGGCTCTTTCTTTGAGAGGATTCAAGGTCATAGGTCACTGTATAGGTCATCACACCTTTTGTGATCATAGTTAAAGCTATCGTACTCCACTCAAATGTGTACATTTCAATCAATTTAAAATAAATATCTCAAGTACTTAAGTGTCTAAAGCTCCATATTGCATACATAATTTCCATCTTGATTTTAATAGTAGTAATTATTTATTTAAAACATATGATATTGATATAATTAAAGCACCAAAATTCTCTTATTTCTGAAAATGTAAGTAATTAATCATTGTAAAAAATAACTATATATCTTCGTATAACTATGTATGCCAACTTATACTTAAGTATAAATAATTTCATAATGCTGAGCCACTTATTAAATTTATAGAAATTTATACAAATATTGTCTTTTATTTTGAATCATTTCACATAGTTCATTTTTAAGATACTCCATGCAGTTTCAAAATAAGCAAACATTGGATCATTTTTTAATAAAAAATGAACTATCAATATTTGAATACATGAAAGTAAATATTTGAAATTTCTAAAAATATTGTCAAAGAAAACACTCGTAACAAAAGTATGCTGAAAAAAAATGTTTGTTTGCTATTGTTACACAAACATTCTAACACATATAGGGAAGAATTCCATACAAATATATCAAAGTACTTATCCTTTTATTTACAAAGATATTTTTCCTTGTATTATTTTTCAACAAATTATATTCGAAATCCATTAACGTATAATGTTGAGTTTGAACACTTTTTATAAGTGCAATTTTCTTTTCATAAATAAAAAAAAAATCTACTTCACCATTCTTTGTAATAGAAATAATAAATTAAAATTACTTTTCATTTGTTTTCAATATATTTATATTAAGATTAGTTAGTAATGATCATAGTTACAGAATTAAATTATCTATTAAATCATTTCTAGCTACTGAAAAACATTTTTATACATATATTTTACTTTAAGTCCTTTTTATTTCTACAGAAATCATTGATTTTCCCCCGAAAATAAAAGATATTTGTTTTAAATCGAAATGGCTCCTCCGATTGCCGGAAGCCATATTCGGCTTTCAAAAATTTAATTTTCCAAAAGAGATAAATTAAACACAAAACGACCATTTAAAACTGCTGCATTCCTCTAAGACACACAAAAAAATTATTTTTATTTCTGTATAAATAAATATTGCAGAGTATTTCGCTCTTATCACTAATGCACTTGTCTATTTTTTTAAAAATGAAAAACAATTACTTTACTGTAAGCACAATCTAAAATTAATTTGCGTAGAATGTTTTGGTGAATTATATAAAAATTCGAGAGCATTTTAAAACTTGAAATGAAAGATATAATCTGATTTACGAAAACAGTACGTAATTCAATTCGAGCAAAAAATAAATGAGTAAAACTTTATCATATTTGAAAAAAAATTATTTGGTTTATATTAAGTGATCCTGTAATTTAGTTTCCTTCTGATGCATTACGTAAGACAATGCCTTTTTTCCTTTTTTCTCCCTCCAAAATATTATTTCTTAGAGGAATTATAATTTGCTAAAACTTTGTTAAGAAAAACTCTCAAGGCAAAATAAAATGACAAATAATTTCATTAGATATAAGAAAACTGTCAATATTCTAAATTTTTTTATGCAAAGCATTAAAATAATTCGGTGAAAAATATTTTGAGATAACTTAACTATTTATCGTGTATTTTGTATTACTTAATCCACATTTTCTTGCTTATTATAAATAAGTTTAATTTTCACAAAAGTATGTGTTAATATGTGTGCTGTAGAAATGTAAAGATAAAGACAAAAGAAGTGATATTGCCTTATATACGCAACTTTGTACCTGATAAACCAAAGTACATTTTGTTTTATAAGCTTAATTGCCTCCAATTTTCAAATTACATTGTGAAATACTTAAACTATACAAAGAAAATATTAAGCAAAAGTCAAAAGAAAGATCCAATCAAGCTTATTAAAGTCATTCAATTACAAAATAGATTAAATATTATTGTTAAATTTTAATAGCACCGTCGTGCAGGAGTCATTTGAATAAGAAATTGTAAAAGTATTCAAGTAACAGGAAAAGTCGAAAACAAATTATCGACCTTTTTAATGCGCTTTTATAAGCTTCACCTGTATGTAACGGAATCTTTGAACTCAATTTTTACTCACTTTAAAAAATCAGATTAATTCAAAATTTTGTACACTTGTCAAGGAATGATTACAATGCAATAATTTAATAAATTTATTCCATTGTTCTGATCAGGATCATCAGGATTAACGATTGTCCATTTCCAGATTTAGCGACTAATTCCAGATTTGGTGACAAAAAGATTAAGTTACAACCCCCTAAAGCAGAAACGACCCAATGGGTATTCCAGATTCTAAAAAAATCAAGCGTTTAAGATTAATTCAACAGTGAATAAATGATTGTTTAAAAAAACTAAATAAACACACTTTCATTGTAGATCGAACTAAAAATGTAAAATAAATTATAGTTTAAAAAACTAAAAAAAAACACGCTTTCCTAGTTAATCGAATCAAAAAGTAAAAAATAATTCTTAATAATATAAGAATAAAATGATTAATGAGAAATCTAATGCCATTGTAGTAAAAGCAACGTGGGGTGCTTTGTACTACATTTTACAGTAATTCTTCATTTTGGAATAGAACTAGTAAGAAATTATAACAATTGATATAGAACACTCCCACGCTTTTACCTCAAGGACATTAATTTTCTCGTTAATTATTTTATTCTTAAAGTAAGAATTATTTTTTACTTTTTAGTACGATTAACTATAAAAGCATGTTTTTTGAAGTATAACTTATTAATTAATACATTAACACAACAAAATTGAAAGCTATGATATGTATTATGTGTATTATTTACATTTTTATAAATAATCAAAACCAGAAAATAAATTATTTTGCATTTCGTCATTTGTCAAGTATCTTCTGACTGAGCTTGCATTTAATTATTGTTTTATTGAATGATTGATTGTTACTTCTATCACAATTAGAAGCAACACGAGAGATATGTATATATAAAGGAGAAAATCGGCTCACTCATTCCTTAAAATATCTATGGAATTATTAATTAATCAGACTTGAAATTTGGTAATGTTCCTTTCACAGAGTAGATCCGCTAAAAACGGATTTTTTGCGAACATCAAATCCCGAGGGACGCTATAAATAATTATTTTCATTTTTAAACCGCTGGATATGCAGTCCTGAAATCTGGTAAACAGATTCCTTTAATGGAGTAGACATACCCTTTACAAAATGGGTTTTGTGAAAATCGACCCCAGGTGCGTTGGGAGGGATTAAGGGGAGTAATAGATAAATATTTTCATTTCTAAACTATATAATCTACCTGCTTGAAAATTAGTAGGCATGTTCCTTTCATGGAATAGAGTTCCTTTAACAAAGAGTTTTACAAAAATCGATCTCCTAGCTAGAGAGTTGTAAGAGGTCAAGGGAAGTTATAGAAAAAAATTCCTCTTTTTGAATTGTTCCTCCAAACTTGAAATTAGTTAAGCATGTTTCTTTTGATGAATATAGAACCCCTCAGAATAAATTTAACGGAAATAAACTCCTGGATGAAGCGGGGGTTACTGAAGCGTATTGACACAAAAAAATTCCCGTGTTCTAACTACTAGGACTATTAAAATGAAATTTGATTTACGTGTTTTTTTAATTGAAATCCGCTAAGGACGGTTCTTTTAGACTCTCAACGGGGTTTGGGGGCGGAGTAGAAGTCCACTGGAAAATTGGTTTTGCGGAAATCAACTTGGTTATTGAGTTACGAGAGCGCAAAAAATCATGCTACTTCGAATTTAGAGATTATTAGAAATTATTTAATTAGAAGTTCTGTCCTTTTTTACATCAAAATACGAGAGTTACATGCGTAAGTACATTTCTCAATACAATCTAATTCTTAATGCTAGGACTTAGATATCAATAATTTATATATATATATATATATACTAAACAGAAAAAATAAAAAAACTATAAACATTTTACTAAATACTGTTTAATTCAAAAATACCCAATTAATTTTATTAATAGATATTTGAATAAAGAAATTCTAAGCAGTAAGAATAAAATTTTCATAGTTTTTATTAACAGGTTATTATTATAATTTATTATTCTTCCTAGATAGATATAGATGCCCCCAAATTCTAATTTTATAGATAAAATTACTTTTTTAAAATTTAATTTAATTTATTATTTTTTTAAATCATGTAATCTTAGTGTCCCTATGATAATGGTAGTATGTTTACACAATTCTTAATTTATTATTTCTATTCTTTTCATACTTTTGCTAAGTGCTACTTTTCAGCCATTGCTTTGATTTAAATATGTATTTGGCTCCAGAATCTGGCAATAACTTGTTTATTGTACTCAGATTTAGCGCGGGCTCTGCATTTTTGCATGAATTTTTAGGTTGGTTACCTTTTTCTCATAATGGATTTAGATTTTCTATAAATTATTTTCAATAGGTTTTTGCTCAGTATTATTAACAGAACGGGAAGGTTAGCTGGCCACAAAACATGTTCAACCCCACTTGTATATAAAATATTTTATATGTAAGCTGTCCTAAGTCAGCAATGTTGATAATACTGTAGCATTTATTATTTTATATTTTTTATAATTAACTCTATTATTTTAATTTTTCATATTTCCTTTTAAATTCTGTTGTCTGTTTAACTTGCAATTTCAACTCTTTTCAGTTTTAATCATGTTTATTCATCTCTCTCTTGCAGAGAAATTTTGATATATATATATATATATATATAAACAGTACATATTTATACAGCATCATGAAATACCCAGCGAAGCGGGTGGGTAACGGCTTGTTCCTTAAAATTTCTAAACCACGGTCAAAAGACGAGGACAAAGCCAAGAGTTGGCCTTTCATTCTCCATATTTTTGCAACTCACAACCTAAAGACATTGAGCATCGACAGATACAACGTTCAAAGCTCTTTAACACAGTAGTTTTATAGTTTTTGAATTTAAAGCAAGCTTCAATGACAGGATTGGATTCAGATATCAGAGAACAAGATTTCTTTAAATCGAATAAGAATATATTCTAAGAATTTTTAAAACATATAACTATTCAGATATTTATCCTTCTATAGTTTTTAAAGTTTAATTTAAAACAATTAGAACTAAACTGGGGCAAAAAACACAAAGTTTGCACAAAGTTTTCAAAGAACAATTTTAGCTACTCAAAGAAGCTAGATCATTTTTTTTAAAATTCTTCCATCGAATAAAGCGTTAAACATAAATTCCCCATAAGTGTATTATACTTTAAAAATTAAGTTTATTATTGGAGAAAAAATGCTTGAATTGCAATTTAAATAAAACTAAATATCATTATCGATCAAATTATAGCAGCATTTCTCAAACTGTGGAGTGCGATCCCTTTGGGAGGCCTGATAAACCTGCGTAAGGGCACAAGCATATCAAAAGTCGAACACATGAAATATTTTTTTTAAAAAAAATTATTAATTTACTGAAAGGAAGCAACTTAAAATACATTCCAACATAATAAGTAATAAAATATACTGTTATAATTTTCTTAAAATACATCAACACTGCACAATGTATTTGATAGTTAATTTATCAATACTAATATAAGAACAAATTCAATAATTATTATTGACTTTCCCATGGGGTTGTCATATACAAAATTATATAACAAATTTAATACATATCTTGATCATTTGTATGGTTTACAATTAAAGTTGTATTGTAGCTTTAAGGTCAAAGTGCATTATTATTGCATTCAATGCATTGTTATTGTAGGGAGTCCTATAAAAATTATGATTAAAAATTGGGTCGCAAATGTTGAAAGTTTGAGCAGCAGTGATTTATAAGTAACTAAAACCAAAGGCGCTTTAATGTTTTATTATTTTCAACAGTTTTACGTTCTTAATTTTTATCATTTTAACTTATTTGACGTTCTTTTTCAATATAATTATTATTGTTCAGTGTTTACAATTTAAATCTAAGATGAAGATAGAAAAAAATTTGTCCAAAAAATTGTATGCAAATGAAAGTTACACTTTTCTTTTAAAGTTCACATTAGCAATGAGAATTCAAAGCGAAATCGGGAAATGTATTTAAAATAAAATAAATTATTGGTGTCAAGAAAAATTAAGAAAGATAAACCTTATTTTGTTTGCGTAGAACGACAATATTTTTTTTTATAATAACCTTCATACATCAAATCAAAAATGAAGCATTGTATGCATGTTTATGCCTTCAATGTAAGCAAATATTCGAAATTCATGGCAGTAATTTTTTGTTGTTATTCTAAGGAGAAATTGATTTACACACTGCTAGGAGGTAAATGAAACAATTTTCAAACATGGAAACTGCTAAAGATGAAAAGCTGTAAACATCTGAAAAAATATCTTCAAAATACTTTAACGAGAAAAGAGAGAACTATTTTAGACAAACACTAAATTTAGTAAACTATGTGAAATATAGTATGGTAAAATTCCTTTTTTCATGATGTATTTACTACGAAACCCTTTTACCAAATACAAAAATTATGATAAACTCGTAAGCACTTAGTGTAAATTTAGCATAATATTTTATTTAAGTACAATCGACTATCGAAAATTCGAAGTTGAAGGGACTGATGAAAAATTTCGAATTATCAAAAGGTTAGGGAAAAAACTCCAAAAATACACGAAGAAAAAATTTTTACTAACACATTTACATTTGAAACAATGCAATAAAACAACAATTAAACATATGTATAAAGTTATAATTTAAAGTTTTTTTAAAAATATATATATATATATTTTTTTTAAAAAAAAAAGCTTTAAAGTATAAATATGCAGTATAAATATTATACAAAAATTAAAAGTCCTGTATTAAAAGAATATATATGTGTATTAAAAACTGTTATTTAAATCATTCATACTTCAATTAATAATAATTAATCTTTTTTGACGAAAGAATCTGTTAACCATTTTTGTTTTATGGTATTTAATCGAACTTCGTCAATAGATTTTTGTAGAATATTTTAAACTTCAACATTATTTTGTGGAAAAAAGTTACGTAGTTTGTTTTGTGGCACTTTTGCTTCGGCCAGAGTTATTGTCATCGACTTCTCCAGTTTGTCTTTATCACTTTATTTGTTATTATAATCTAAAGCCACAATTTCAGCGTCACATAGGTCTCCCTATACAGTGATGCCCGTGTCAACCTGTACGTAGTCGTCAAACTGTCAAATCTTGTACTGAGAATCTTGCATCTTGTGCATCCCAAAGGAATGGTTCCGCGTTACATTCCCATGAGTGTATCATATACATCAACCAGATTCGGCGTGGGGAGAAGCCCGATATCTTAAAAAAATTGTGGATTGTCAAAAAGGTGACAACTCTCCAACTGCTCGACACTGGAGTGGTGTGTAAAGTATTGGCCCAAGTTTTATCAAAATTAACAGGTAGTGAAATTGAATCACCACAGTCTTAGTAAAATTATGTTTTTAATTTGAAATTTAAAATTTAAAATTAACACAAAGCGTATTCACAGTTTCACACTCAGCTACTGGGTATACTTAATAGTACTCTTCTAGCCTTATCAATCTGCCAAATTTCAACGAGTTTTTTCTTTTATTTTTCATTTATCGCTCTCCTCTGTTGCTCCGCTCCTTTCACTTCCCACTACATCTTTCTTAATATCTTTAACAGTTCTAAATTCTTCCATTTTTCATTGGAAATAAAATCGTTTCGCACCCGGTATCCTCAGACATTGTTCCCAACAATATTAGTTTTCAAGGCAGGGTACAGTCCGGCCCATGCCCTATATCAGGGGTGGCGAACCATTTTGTAGAGTGCCACCGTCTGGTAAAAAAAAATTATTCATGACACTTTCAACTTTTATTACAAACAAAAGAATATGAAAAGGTGAAAAAATGTTACTTGTAAGCTTATTATTGAATTTTTACGCAAATAGCGCATTTATTATGCTCATCCAAATAGCGGAAATTTAAAAAAATACAGTGAATAAGACAAACATACAAACTTAGATTTCATACTGTTAATAAACTTTTTACAGGTTCAATCACTTAGGTTAGGTATAAAATAAATTGAGTAACTTGAAACATTTAATTCAGTTAGTACATTTTTAATGTGGCTTTTGATTTATTGTTTGTTTTCAAGTTATTTATATAAGGACTATTTCTCAAAGATGTTAACAAAATTAGAAGTTGCACTAAGTGTGTATCAGTTAATTTTGAGTGATATTCTAATTTTATTATACCCAGAATGGAAGACATTTGTTCTCAAACATGTTGAGAACAAATGTCTACAAAAATATCTGACAGCCAAATCATGCCAATTTGGAAAATTGCTTGTTGGTATAACATTCCTTTACAGATGAAAAAGGTCTGCTTTTCAGTTTAGTATGGCTTGTAATTCTGAATTGGATGTCAGGTGGGTAACAATTAACGTCTTGTAAAGAAATTATGAAAAACGATGTATTAGAAGATCAGCATTTTTTCAAACTATCATTATGAAAATCCTCAAACCTAGCACCGAGTGAATCCTGCTAAATTAATACTCAATTTTTAACTCTATCATATCTCAGAACACTAACTTTGGTTGATATTTCCTGCATTAATGTGAAATGTGTTCATTCCTTTTCTCCAAAATCCAGACAAAAAAGCAAAAGTTTGCTAACAAAGGAAAATATTTGACCAAGTAGGGTAAGAAAAATACAATGTTTTCCCTTTAATCTTAAATTGCAATTATTTAAATGCCCTACCCATAGTATATTTGTAAGAAAAGAAAATTCGCAAAGCCAACCTTCATTCGTGAGTAGCAAGCACTCACTGGGCAGTTCATTGTTTTCTTTCAGATATTTTAAAACATGCTGCCCAAATTCCAAAATCTTACTAGTACACTTCCTTTAGAAAATCAGCGGATATAACAATAAGGAGTATTTCAGAAACATTTTAGTGTTTTGTAAATAAAAAAGTCACATTACATTAAAACTGTAAAAAAATTCGTATTTATTAATATCTTTTCAATTTTTTTTTACTTTTTCAATAATTCTTCGGGTGGTGCCACTATTACAACTCAGCCGTGCCACACGTGCCACGGGTTGGCCACCACTGTCCTATATGGTGCCACATGCTATAAGTTACACAGATGAGCCATAAATCTTCATGTCAGTTCGTCGCAAAATACACAATTCTAGTCATGTCTTCTTCACAATAGTGGAACATTATGTGTAGCAAGACCACATGTTAGGAAAGATATGGATGGCTGACAACAGGAAAGGCCACTCTATTGTCTACTTGAAGAAGGAATGTGATAAAAGTGTATTTTCGCCTGAGGAATTGAGAAACACAAAAAAGGGGAAGCAGACAGATGGTCATCAAATGAGCTACGTTACAGGGAACACACACAGAGACAATATAACACAAAACATGTAAGCTCCAACCTATTTGCTATAGGACTCTATATGAGTGTTCGAACTGTTGAGAGTTTTATAAAGTAACATCGAATTATAGTGTGTTGTAGTCTAGCCAGCTACAGATTTTACTTCGAAATATTGTGTATACCGAAACGTATTGTTTTAGATCTAAATATCAAGAGTTTTTCTACAGGGTAAGTATATATTTTGAAATAGCGAGAGATTCGCATTATCGAAGTTTTTAATTAGCGAGAGTCGACTGTATTCGATTAATTGGATTCAATTTATATTAGTAGTGATATTTACAGATTAAGAGGAAATAATGAGTACCAGGCTTTTGGGTCGATAAAGGAGTACTAAGATTGCTTGGAAGCTGAACATTGGGAGTTTCGCGTCCGACTGACCACTTGACCGAAACATCTGCACATGCACTCCAGCTCCTAAAGTCTCTTAAACTGAAATAGGCTCAGAAGGACGTGGCTCTCATGGGCTGCTGCGCCACTATGTTCAGTTCAAGAGGTAATAAACTAATACATAACTCTTCTAATTACCACGCTTGCTTGAAGTCTTTCAGAATTAGTTCTTTTGATGTACAGAAAAAAAAACAATGTTAAAAACAATACTTAAGTTTAAAATGACAAATAATATAGAAAATTGATGTTATGAAAATGTATTCTATTTTCTAAATAGTCTCACCAAATTATATTAATTTTTTACCCTTATAAGCTTTTTTAATGTCAAATTCAGTTTCTCAAACTATCCATATTCGAAACCAGGCATCCTATTATTTGCGCATTTTAGTTCAATAACATTTTGTACAGGAGGTATTAAGTAAAATGTATAAAAATTGTATTTAGCATTTTATTTCCCTAAATGATTTTATAGATATCCACACAGATATCATTGCATCATCTTTTAGGACGAATTTGATATTTTCCATGAGTAACTAAAGGTCACTGTAACGCAATATGTTTAGCACATTAAAGGTGAAGAACTCATTCACCTTTCCTCTCAATTTTTATCTTAGCATCATTGAGATTAACTATGTGATATAATAGATAAGTGTCTGACAGGAAACGTCGTTTCTCATCAACTCATATTTTTGGTTTCACGTCCATCAACAAGTTAAGCAGTTACAGAAAGGAATTCAAAGAAATTTATGGAATACTAGCTATGGAAAAACTTGCTATCTTTTCAATTTTGATTAACTTCTGTTCTTATCCAAAGTGTACATTTACTTTTTAATATGTATTTCATATATACGATTATTTATACAAGAAGCTTGGTATTTGGAAGAATTTCTAATATACACTCAGTACTAGTTTTACATTAGCTAACTGGTGACTGGGTTAACAGACTAGTCAACTATCTGTAATGGGTCCTATTCACGATTTTTATCAATCCTTTAGGGCAATGGTATTCAAACTGTGCTCCATGTCCCATGAGTCACAACAAAAGTAGGGAAGATTGTAGATTTGCATGCAAAATGGATTTGTATGCAAAATTCACGTTCTGAATAAAGCTTGTGTAGTTACAAGTATCTAAAGCACATCCCATTCTTTGAAGCTGAAAACTTTATTTACACATATTATTTTTCTTTTGCAATACTTTTTAAACTTTTATTATAATATTAAAAACGTTTTACAATAGAACGTCGTTTATCCGAATCAATTGGGACCCGACACAATTCAGATACGCAATTGTTCGGATAACCGAAATCCGAATGCGATCCATGCAGTATATGAAACCGGACCTATACGAATATTGAGCATCATCTCATGCGGGAAACGTGTTTGAAAAAAGAAAAGCAAAATAGGTTCAAAATGTCGCAATTTTACCTTATTGTGGACTCACTTATTTTCCGCTGTATCAATATAACAGGGGTGGTCAGACTTTTCCTGGGTGCGGGCTACTTCTAATCTTTTCAAGGTATTGCGGTCCACTCAGTTTCCAGACTAGTTGGCATCGGTGTTTCACAAATATGTTTATTTAGTATGCGCGTCTTAGGTCTTCGTTACAGCGGTCACCCCAAAATGTCATGTTGGTCCACCAGTCGATCGCGATCGACTTAATGCCCACCTTTGCAATATACCATTGTACACCTTAGTTTTTTTCACAGCAAGGTATGTGATTCTCTTAACTATAGCTGTCCCTAACGCAGAAAGCGTCAGATTTATGGGACTTTGCTACTTACGTTGTTGTTGTTGTCCTCGTCGTCATCCGTTCCATCGTCGACAGGGTCGGATTCTTGCACGGAAGTCATGATCTCGTCATCATTTAGCACTTGAAATCCCCATTCTTCTTCGCTTGCTTCCCTCATGGTTTTCCTTTTCTTCACGCCATGTTCAGAGTCAAGTTTTGACGCAAAATTTAAAGTGGTTTCTTGGCTTGTTTTTATGTCTCCCATATAGAAATTGTTGCCTTTCCAACATTATAAAACTGCGCAAGAGATGCTCCACTTTCTCCCTTCGCGAGATGATTCAATATTTCAAGTTTTGTCCCTGTTGCGCTTCCGTTTTAAATGCAAAGCCATAGTAGTTCACAACAAAAGAGAACATTTATATCCCTCACTTGGAAACAAACCGACCTAAGATTCTGCGCAGATGTTTACCAAATCACACAACTGAATTTCCCCAAATATCCCTCACCTTGCTTTTTCCTGTCACTTTTGGCCTCACGCGAAACAGCTGGGGAGACTTTGGTTGAGATATTTGACTCTCCAGATAATAAACGTTCGGTTAAACGACGTTCTACTGTATTTTTATATATACTACCTACTTGATTGTGAATATTCCGGCTGGGTGGTATGGTTGGTTTGTCACTGATCTTCTGCACCTAAGGTGGCGGGTTCAACCCCGGTCCAAACCGGTGGATTTTCATGATGCAGAAAATCGACAACAGCCATGTCGTATGATTATACAGCATGTAAAAGATCCCTATAGTGTCTGTCTGGCTTGGGTGCCCTCGGCAAAATGAAAAAGCCTGGTACAGGTTCACATCGTAGTGCGCAGGCGCCTCCCTCTGGGAGGAAACTGGGCGTCAAAGTTACTTGTGGTAGTAATTTGTATTGCATATATGGTGACGCGCTAAAAAGTGATACCAGCTCCTGTGTAATGTACTAGGTCTGCAAAGGTTAAATACCAATGCGAAACCCCATTAGAAAAAAAAAGATTATTAATATTCTTTTATTTACTATTCCGTTTTCCACGAAATTCATTCAAACTAGTTAATGTAATACCATGCAAAACTAAATAGTTTTCTACAGAAAAATACATCATTTTTGCATTTGCGGGAAAAAGTCTATATAATAAGGGAGAGGGAACAACTAAATTATCGACATATCAACAGATTCGACGTTAAAATCTAAATTTGAGCAAGGCCAGCAAATAAATTTTAGGTTGCAAATTTTGTACGCAGGAATTCTCACACAGCTGTAAACCTTTTAATGCTATTCAGAACAGTGTATTTAAGTGAACAATATTTCTCAAATGAGTGGCAACAAAAACAAAATATAAAAATGAATTAAATGCAGAATATGTATAATGCGATTGTAGATAATCTTGATAACCGATACTTAGACAATTAGTGTACAAAATTAAGAGCACATATCCCAATTACTAAGAAAATGCATGGGTAGGTAACACACTTGGATCACAAATTAATATTATTAATGAGTAAATTATATTATAGAACAAGATTTATTTTTTTAAATTATAAATGCAGTATAATTTTTAATTGTTTTTGCATAAAGTGCCTATAACGTGTTAATCTACTTTAAATATCATTTTAAGATATACTATGAGAACGTGAAAGGGGTTTATATGAAAAAAAACCTAATAGTTCTAGGGGTTCCATGAGTTGAAAAGTTTGAAGATCACTGGCTCTAGGAGAACCTTTTAACTGTTGTATGATTATAAAATTGCTTTTCATGGAGGAACACTGATTTATGAAAAAGTGAGTTGCTATTTAAATTCAAGCAAACCGTTAGAGATAGACGATATATTTTAGACTGATACTGAAGTTAAGGTATCCAACTGGTTGCGACAACTTTTTTTTTTTAAAAAAAATGGAGATAGAGGGATTTTTTGTTACTTTTAGATTTTTTAAATACATTTTTAAAAAAATATGCTAAGATTAAGAAGAGAAAAAGAAGTTATTATCACTAAAATGGGAAAAAATAGGTAAAAATTGACAAAAAATAGCATAAACGTGGCCCATTTTGCACCAAAGGTTTATGAACAAATTTTAAATTGTTTCATTCTAATGGGTTGCTATGTTATTCGTTTTTGAAATGACTTTCAGAATAAGAGATATTTTGTTTTTTACAAAAACTAGAACACTTTATCTCAGTTATTACATGAAATTGCTTAAAAAAACACTGATTATGTTCCCATAAGGGATTGTAAATTTTGTAATAAAACAGTGATTGATAAATCTGAAGGTTAAAACAATTTTTCATTATACAGAACTTACAGAAAAAATTTCAGTTAATTATTTTTAAAACTTTTTTAGCAATCGCTGGCCTTGTTTGATTATTTTCAAAAAATCATATTTCGAGTAAAGTGCGTTTTAAAGTATGACATCTTGCTTCAAGTAATGGCATTTGCTTTTACTAAAACACTTGTAGGTTTTGTTCTAGTGAACGGAAAATGTTAAACTTGGTATTTTTATGAAGCTAACAAAATGGTCTATAAGAGAAAATGATAAAAAAATATTGTCGATTTTTGGCAAAATTCACAATTTTAGGGTAGTCGGATACATTAAATAATAATTAAAGCTATCTTTGTTTAAGTAAGAAGATCCACACAGAACAAGACATTTCGTCAAGGCAGGACGAGTATCATTACGTTGGATCTTAGTAACAAAAATAAACAGTTTATTAATTGTTAATTATATTTAGGGTAGTAATTAATTTGAACGCTCCCTTGGTTTAAGCAAAATTTAGAGTAAATTGATAAGTAAAATAAAGGTGTTAATTTTATTAAAAAGTCTCTCATCTCTGCATCTAAATCCACAAGCGACCGAAGGTCGTATTCCATCTTAGATGTTGAGTATACATTTATTTAGCTGCACAAAAACATTTAGAATTTAAAAACAAAATTGAACCTCAGCTGTTTATTCACATTTGAAAACCCGAAATTTCGTACGGTGTTTTAATTATTCATCAGATTTCTATAATTACTTCAGTCAAGTTTTAAAATTTTAAAATTTCTTTCTTAGCTGTTATTTTTTCGATGGTACTGTTTTCCAGGGTATGCAGACAGGTTTTATTAACTCAAATCCAAAAAATATGTGTGTTTGCACAAATTCTTCATTTTAAGTTTCGTTTATTTTTTGTTTGGCTATTGAAGAGACGTGGTATTTCTAATCTATGAATTCGAAAATTTTTGTACTTACTGGAGATAAAAAGTAGTTCTAGCATTCCACAAATGCTAAAAAGAATGCAAACGTCGGGTCACCGAACTTCAAAGCGTGGGAGTGTAAGAATGCAGAGCACGACGTAATTAAGATATAGACCAATCGTCTAGGGTAAAAAGGTATAAAGAAACTTCAGATAAGGTGTTTTATATGTTTAAAGGGGCTTGAGTACAAAAAGACTCGAGTGCCAACAAGGCCCCTTTTTTTAGTCGCCACTAAAATGTAACAAACAGAATAAACTTTTGAAACCAGTGAATCGGATACTCCCTAATCTTTTCTGTCTCTCAGACACAATAAATTAATGTAAGCACAATCATATATTAAAGCTTTTAAAATTATATAAAAAAAAACTTTATTTTTTGTTAGGAGCTCGTTAATAAGGGTAAATTTCTTGGAAATTAATTATCGATTCAATAATTAAAATGCATTTTGATTATTAATTTTCTCCAAAAGAAATAAAGCTTCGCAACACTATATTGATTTATATATTAATATTTTTCCGCATCCTACATAAATTAAAAAATTTCATGCAATTCAAACATTTTTACTTGATAAAGTTTTTTTTCTTCAGTGTTATAAAAAAAAGTTGTGTAATTTGTTCAAAAATGTATTCGTTATGCTTTTTTTTCCTTGTATTATCGCCAAGACGGTCATTTTTGGTTTAAAGACCAAACTTTGGAAATGGAATTTAACGAAAAAGAAATAATTATAATTTGAACAACTAATATGATTTGTATCGTTATTATCTCATATCTCTAACAATTTTAACCCGTAAAAATTCATCAATTTCATATAAAATATAAACTATATAATGTATATTCGTATCAAAAATTATTTATCCCATTGTTCTACAAAAAAAAATCTACAATTGCAATTTAACTGAATAAAAAACGAGTTCTATAAAAATCTGATTTTATTTAAAATGCTCTTATAGAAAAAAATGTATTAAATTTTTAAATTATGTAAAAGTAAAAATAATAACATTCAAATTGTCAATAGAGAAAAATTTGAAAGTAGTTTGTTGAGTTCATTGAAACTTCATGAATTTTAAAATAACATGAAACTTATGTTACTCAAATTATAGCTTAATTTTACTTTTCCTTATTTATATAATAAATAAATCACTTTATAAAGTAGTAACAAAAAATTCTGAGCTTCTTAGTATTATTCTTAATAAAGTATTCTTAAAAAAATATTTATTTTAGCATCAGAAATTTTCCTGGATGTTCACTTTTTGAAATTTTACAGAAAATTACTTCAAATTGACCCATTGTCCTGCTAAAAACCGTTTAAAAAACTTTAATTAAAATGTTGGTTTTCTGACGATTATTTCAATTATTTCTTTCATTTAAATTAAATAACATTAATTTAATTAATAATTTAACTTTATTTAATCTTAATTTTGATAATATATTTTAATGATCTAACTTGTATATTATCTTAAACTCTTAAAATATATTAAAAATCAATTTTAAAACAAAAATTTATACAAGTAGCCAAATTAATAGCCTCATCAAAAAAATGTATGTATTTGAAGCCTAATTACTCAAAAAATTTACTATCCATAAAAATAATTGAATGTAATTGTAAAAGGTTAAATAACTCTTCAAAATAAACTTTATATTTCTATAACTTTTATACATTAGTAAGTCTTCATTAACCTTAGCTATATCCAAAGATGTTATCTAAAATATCTCATATTTTTATCCTATTGAAAAGATTAAAGTGTTTTACCTTTTCCAATTCGTTTCATAGTTTCTAGTTCAAAAGACTTTCAATGACGAATGATATTTAACTCTCTCATTCAAGATTTCAGGGTAACAAAACTATGTAAACTTTTTAGTCTTTTAAGCTATCTTCCAGATTTGTGATCTTAAGAATCAGCACAATAAAGCTCTACTCAATTTTTTTTTTAATATTCAAGTAATTTTTTTGGCTAGGTATAATTAAAGATTTCTTTTTTCCCGCCCTTTTATTTTTCTTCCTTTATGTAGAATAATAAGAAAGATAAAAAAAGGACATTTGGTTCATCGAAAGAGTTTTACTTCAGTACAATTTTTTTTCCAATGGCTCACGCCAAATGTAAAATCCCATTCCTATGCAAATTTTCCTTTATTGCATTTCACAATAGGAAAAGATCTAACCATTAAACTATCTTGAGTTTAGAGATGAGAAAAGGGAAGTGAAAAAATCTTTTTTAAATTCTAATAGCAACTTATTACTATCCATATTGAAACACCCAATGGTAAAAATTGCATTTACTAAGAATAATTAAAACTCAATCTAGTTTTGAGCACACAATTAAAGAGTCCCCAAAGCTTCTTTAATGTTTAATGAAACTAATTTTTAAGTTCTATTTAGTTTTATTAGTGCTTTAAACTAGCATTTTGTTTTATGTGAAATAATTGGAATGTACTACGTTTCCATATTCATTTTGCCTCATTAATTTGTTTTTAATTCTTTGATCATTTGAAAAAATTTATTTATTTTTTCCGATAAAAAATGTTTTTTTCAGCATTCTTCCTTGCAGTGATGAAAAATGCATAATAAAATCAAACGCATTTTTTTCTAGGAAGTTTTCAAAACATTTTAAGTAATTCATTAGGTGTATTGTTATTTGTTTTAGTGTTGGTTTCTTTACAAATTTTAATGTATTTAATATTCTTTTAATATGTATGATGGGTATATGCACTGCACAAAAAAGTTTACTTAATCTGTTTTTGATTATCAATTGTAATTTTTGTAGAATATTTTTATACAAAATTCATTACATTGAGTGCTTAAGAAAGAAAGTTTTTTTGTTCGACTAAATTCATAAGTCAATTTAAGAAGAAAAAATTTAAAATTATAACATGCATGTTTATTGCATTTAGTTTTGACATCATATTTATGAGGTTGAACTGTAATTTTACCATATCTATACAGATGTTCGAATTAAATAGATATCAATTCATTTTGAAAATATTCTTAAATTGAAAGCTGTCTAAAATTAATGAGAATGTGAGTGGTCTTACCCTTGTTAAATAAATGGGGAAAACTTCTGAACGAGATTTAACATATTATTTTGGTGCAGACCTTTTTTCTACCTCGTCATTATTGATAAATATACTTTTTATTTAATTTTTGCTAATATTTTTTTAATTGGATTGAATGCATATTTTATTCAAAAGTTAGCAATGGTTTTCTTTCGTGCTTTTTTCAATGTTTAACATGAAATCTAAATTTGAGACAAGTTATTCAAATAAGCAATTATAAAACGAACATTCTTTAAGATAAAAATCATGTATCAAATCTTAAACATTATAAGTGACGAGAAGCAAAAGTATGATGTTTTTAGTAACAGAAAATCTCTTTTTAGTTTGGGTGTTGATTTTTCAAAGTAAGGTCCAAACAGAAAATGTTTCAATTTGTTTCTTGCTGTTCAATTCCAAGCTATGGCAAAGGAAAGTTCAAGAAGTTTCAATAGAAAAATAATTTGATAAATTGCCGATTTTTGCATAAGATGGAATTGAGATTTTTGTCGCTAAGAACAAGCACCAAATTGCATGCACATAATTACATCCATCCTATATTCCTTCCCTTTTCCCCCCGTAGCCTAGAGAGAAATTTACTTATTCATTCATTTAAAATAACAGTCTCCACATATTCTTACAATTTAATTGAAATAATTTTAATAAATTTTTAATTAATAACACAAAGGTCTCAGTTTAATTTTATCTCCTACTCTCTATTTGATGACTGAACTTAGAACTTAGTCACCGAATGCTAAGTAATTGATGTGATGAAATTATTTTCCAGAGGCTTCAAAGACTTCTACACAACCTTTTTGAAATTACCATATGATTAAACAAGCGTACATAGTTTTATTTATAATATTGAAACCATAATATAAGATATAATAATTAGGGATAATTTTTAAAACTTTGAAATGTCTTGATGTTTTAATAACCTCCGTTTGTTTTATCTGATTTTATACACTCTATCTAAATGATAATATAATAAATAAACAATTAATAAAAATTTATGTAATAGAATGTATTTCTGATATATAATAAAAAAATACAAAATATCTCGATAAAAAGCAAAAGAGTAGATTTTAGGTTTGTCATACACACACTTCTCTTTATTATATTTTATATTTTGATTCGACTTAATATCAATTTTTTCATTCTATTTTGATTGAAACTATATGAAGAATCTATTATTTAAAGAACATTTATGCCAAAATCGAATTTCTACTCTGATAATTTGAAATCTGAGCAGTACAAAACCTCAAAATTCCCAATAATAATTATCCCAATGCCATTAATGTGTTATAAAGGAAGTTTTTAGAAATTTTTACAACAAAATATGTAATTAAGCTAGTCCCCAGGAAAAGCTTAAAAGAATTGCAAGGATCTTTTTCATATAAAAGGTTTCTAAACTACTAAAAAAATTTTGGACCATCACTTTAAAGATTAGTTGTCTTCGTTCTAAAATATAATTTTAAAAATTATATTTTTCTTTCCTAATAAACAATATTTGTGTCCCATTTTCGTTGCCTAACTTAAATCATAAATGTGATGCAAAACACTAGAATATTCTAAAAAGTATTTCTCTACCAAGAACTGAAACTCACGACACTTTACGTGAAGCATATCATGAAAGATCAAGTTCCGCTAAGTGAAGGTGAGAGCTAAAGGATACGGAAATCTAGTTAATGTTCCTTTCAAGCTCTCTCTCTTCAAATTCTCATGAGAGAGAATGTGTTTGATGACGCTGTCGCTAAGTTCTTCATCTGGGATTTCAATGTCACAAATACTCGAAGGGATTCAAACATTTTCCAGACCTTCGCATTACACTATTAAATTGGTATAGAAATAAAGAAGGTCTTAGAGCTATAGCTTATGGGTAGGATAGTTTGAGATTTTATTTGAGAAAATATAAATTAGAAATTAAATATTCTTTAAAAAAAATGTTCACTTAAAACACATATAAAAATAATATTTAAGCTATCCAACTACCCTAAAATTGTGAATTTTGCCAAAAATCGACAAACATTTTTATGATTTTATTTATTGCCAATCTTATTAGCCTTATAAAAATACCAAGTTTATTATTTTCCGTTCATTCGGGGAAAAAACCTACAAGTGTTTTAGTAAAAGCAGATGTCATTACTTTAAGCAGATGTCATAATTTAAAATGCGCTTTACTCGAAATGTGTTTTTCTGAAAATGTTCAAACGGGGACAGCGATTGCTAAAAAAGTTTTTTAAATAATTAATTTGAAATTTTTTGTGCATGTTCTGTTTTATAGTAGAAGTGCTTTAACCTTCAGATTTATCAATCACTGTTTTATTACAAAATTTACAGTCCCTTATATTAAAATAATTGCTGTTTTTTTAAGCAATTTCATATAATAACCAAGATGAAATGCTCTCGTCTTTGTAAAAATTAAAATAGCTCTTATCCTAAAAGTCATTTCAAAAATGAATAACATAATACATCAGAATTGAAAAATTTGCTTATAAAGTTTTTGTATAAAATGGGTCGCGTTTATGTTGTTTTTTTGTAAAATTTACCCATTTTTGTAATAATAATTTATATTTCTCTTCTTATTTTTAGCGTATTTTTCTTAAAATATACTGGACAAATATAAAAACAACAAAAAAATCCCCATATCTCCATTTTTTAATATAAAAAGTGGTCGCAAGTAGTCGGATACCTTAAGATAAGGAATACGTAACTAAAATAATTCTAGTAATTGCTATCTAGAGATAGATAAACATAGGACAGTAAGCTGTATTCGTAGTACAATTGAAAAACTAATTAAAAATATTTCGTTTTAATGATAAAAATCAAGAAAATCATTCAGTTACATTTTTAAAGCTATATTTTCATTCAAGAAATAAAAATGGGTAAAAATTATTTTTACAAAAATGTCAACTGATTACATATATATAATTTGTATTAAAACTTATACTATATCTATTTAAAACTTATTACATTTATATTTTGAAAATCTTCCAAAAATTCATTATTTCCCTTTAGTATATATTTAATGGAATATTTTTTTTTAAAAAGTTGTTTTTTAAATTTTGTTTGCAGAAGATTTTTTTTCAAAAAATGTTGAATTTTTTCAAATATTTGGAAGCAAATACCCCTCTATAATTGCTTTTTAAAATCATTTGTTCTTTTCTACCAATGCTGTTTCCTTTTTTAACACGCTTTTATTTTTAAAAAATTTAGCATTAAAAGGCGTATTTACTAGTAAATGAATTATGAATTAATTGAATAGCGACGATTTAATGCCTAAAAATTACAGAAAATAACCAAAAAAGTTTGACAAATAGGTTCAAAAAGAGTTTGCTAAGCCTTAAAAGGATACCCTTAATTCTTGCTTGAAAGTATTCCGTATAAATAAATTAAAGCACCTTATCCTTCATGATGCTCTTAGAAAAAAATTTACTCATGCTTATTTTTTACAAATAATAATAGATTAATAGATTTTTATAATAATTAAATCTAAAATCTACAAATATATTTAAATATACTTGCTGTTTGAAGCATATTTAAAAGCAAGTTCTAGACTTCAAGAGGTTTAGGTAAAATGATATAAGTTAAATAACAGAAATTTATTTTTATATTGAGATAAATAAAAATTTCCCTTGCAATCATTTCTACTGTTTGATAAAAAATTATTCAATTTTTTTGTCTCTACAGTATTACGATCTTGTTTTATATTTCAAATGAAAAGACATTTTCTTAAAAATGCCTTTTTCTTTTTTCCGTAAATGGTATTCAAATCCCAAATGAGCACGAAGTCAAGAGTTTCAAAATAGCAATATTAATGCTTACACCAATTGATATATAATTAAGATAACACAATTAATGCATGGAGAGACGTTTTAAAGGAAGTTCAGGATTTTTAGTGAAAAATGAAAAAAAATTTAAATAATAAACAAAACAAAAAATAAATAAACAACTTCTTTGTTCAAGATGAATTAAAAAAGAAGGCAATTTTATTCTGTTTGCATAGAATACCGATTTTTTTTTTTATTTCCATCACATATCAAAAGAGAAATGAAGCATTGCTTGTATGTTTATGCCTTCATTATTGAACAAACATTCAAAACTTTAACAATAAATTTTCCTTTTCTTTGCTTGTAGCAAGAAATTGATTTGCACATTGCTGGAACGTAAATGGACATTTCTCAAACATGGAAACTGTTCATTTATTTCTATCAATGTACAGAAAAAACTGTTTTTTTTTTAAAAATATGTTTTTATGGAATATTCTGAAGATATAAAGAGAAATCAGTAATGGAAAAACATGGAATCTAGAACATAAAATACAATTCCATTGTACGATATATATTACAGTAAAATTTATTTTCCGATATTTTTAAATAATTCTATTTATTTACAGATGTAGAATATAATTTAAAAAACTTTAATCAATAAGTGTAAGCTGGAACTTAAGATTTTAAAATTATTTTTAAAACGATTATTCTAAATGCAAAAGAAATTATACTAATATGGTGTAAATATGTATTAAATACATAATAAAAATCAAAACTTTCTTTAGGTTTTATTTAAATACGCTCCCTAATTTACACAATATTGGGGGGAGGGGGATCATAAGTAAAATAACTATTTGTATTTTTATAAAAAAAAGAATGCTGATAAGAGAAATTTAAAATTTTATTTTATATTTATACTTAATCAGTCGTGAATGTGTATAGTTTCAAATTATTTAGCACTTGAAAAATTTACATATATATTTATGTTAATTTTTATAATATATAATCACATTGTTTTTACAGTAACCGTTATTCAAAAATGTTGCAATGTATTTTAAAAGATATAATTAAAATTATATTCATGAAAACGAATTCAATATTTTATGCAAAATAAATATTTGCATCATTATGTATTCTTATCTTATGCGCATCTTTATTAAAGAATTTCTAATTCTGCATTTAATGTTGTTGAAAGTATTATTGAATTACATGAATAAAAAGTTCCACAAACTAAAGTTGCTCATTTAATAATCAAAAATAGCATCATATTTCTGTACTGATAAAAAATAGCTTTTCGACGCTTAAAATTATTTTAACGTATAAATTAAAATAGTGCATTTTTTTAAACTAAAATTGTGTTATTATTGCCTTGTACTTCTGATTGTGTTATCTGTAGTTATTCTAAACAATCCAATTATAAGTGTTATGATCAGAACTTCCTTTTAAATTAATAGAAACATTTAGAAATGTTTCATTACCTTTATGATGGACATAAATTAATAAACATCATGAAATATCTTTCATTTCAATATATTTTTATCTTTTCTTGTTATTTTGTTCATTAAATAAAATTATACAAATGCAGGAAATTTTAATTTCCTGTTTAGTTTCCTGTTATTTTTCATCAAAAGTTAATATGAAGATTTAAACATAATAGGATATTAAATTAAAACATTCTTCTCTAAAAATTATTATATCAAATACGTATTTAGTTTATTGAATTACATTTACATAGATGATAATAGTAACGGAACTGGTAGAGAAAAGAACCAAGTTATGTTTCCCCCAATTTCTACATTTTGTGAATTGAAATCTTTAAGTTCTTAGACTTAAATAGGGAAAAACAATTACACACACACGCACACATATATATATATATTTATATACGAAAATATTATTAATTTGAAGCAAATAATGACAGATACTGCTAATAAATTAGATTCATTTTCAATGAAATTTGTTTCTCCTAAATTGGATCATATTTTCTACTACTAAGCATTTTAATACAAAATAACTCAAAGCATTAAAAGTTAAATAATCAGATTTTCTATTCTTTATTCAATTTAGTTCATCATTTTCGCGTGCATGAAGAACTCGATAAAATCTCCAAAAAACATATTTATCAGCACATTTTCCCGAAATAATTCTAGACAACCCATAAAGTAATAATAGCTACGCCGAAATTACAACAAGTCACTACACTACATCGCAAGGCCGTTTATTTAACAGATAAAGGGTAAAATGCCTATTCGCTTTTCCATTCTCCTCTTTTCGCCTCATCATTGAGATTAACTATGTCAGACAATAGATAAGTGTTTGACCGGCAACGTCATTTTTCATCAACAAGTTCTTATTGGTTTTATGCTACTTCATGAGCTCACCAATTACGAATGAAGTTCAAAGAAAATTCAGAATACTGTCAACTCGTTGCCATGCCAATTTTTATTAACGATGGTAGTGATTCAATATGCGCTTAAGTTTTAGTGAGTATTTCACATTCACTTCTATTATTTGAACAAAAAGGAAAGGTTTTATGGAAAAATATTGTAATCTAGAATATACACACATTTCTGCTTTTAATTAAACTTGTTGCTAACTCGGTGAAACACAAGTAATCCTTTTAATTACTTAATACAGTGAACTTCGTTTCACCCGAAAACGCTTAAGGTATCCAACTACCCTAAAATTGTTAATTTTGCCAAAAATTGAAAATTCTTTTTTAGGATTTTATCTTATGGACCCTCTTATTAGCCTTATAAAAATACCAAGTTTATCATTTTCCGTTCACTAGAACAAAAACTACAAGTGCTTTAGTAAAAGCATATGTCATTAGTTAAGGTAACAGAACACCTTCGAAGAAAAATTTTTGAATTAACCTAAATTTTGCCTGTTAATGCATATTTTATGACCTTATGGGTCTTTAAAATCAGAAAAACACCCAAGTGTAAAGTCTTGTTAGTGCACATTTTTTCTGTGAAAGGGGTATTTTATGAAAAAATAAGCAAAAATAAGACTTTACGCAAAACATGATAACTGAAAATAAAATAAATATATTGACATTTTGTAAATTGAATAATATAGCATACAACCTTATCTAGGTAATAGACACTTATTTTGGTAATATAACCATTACGTGAGAAGCTATTGTGTTTCGAGCTTCTTAACGTTGAAATTTTCTTTAAAAGCTATTGTAATTTTCACTTTATTGCTGTATAAAAAAATGTCTACTCAACATAAAATCTTAAGAGAGGTCTATTCCCTGTATTAGTATTTAAAAAAACATATATATAAAATTTTCATTTCATCCAAGCATAACTTTTTGAGATATTGTGTTTTGCGGTAAGAAAAAATGTAAAAAAACTCATTTTGAGAAAACGACAAATATAACATTAAACTAATCTGATTACAAAAAAAAAACACTTACTTTCTTATTAAAATGCACCAGATTTATAATTCTCTCCATCTTTAACTTCTAAAACAATATTTTTTTTCTTTTTAAGGGCTCTTAAAATTTTCCTATGTTTCTTTGTTTTGGGGTCTGCGTTATGAATCGATTCACGGATTCTCCATTTATCTAAATGTTTATATCCCCGTAAGGTAAACACCCCAGGATTTTCAATATTCATATTATTAAAAACTTTGAGGCACCCATTTAATCCCTCATTGAAATGTATAACAGCATCATACGACCCAAATTTAATTGTTTTGAGCGAAACAAATACTTCATTCGGAACTTTTTGCCAGACTATTCCGTTAAAACACTCATTTGCATTTTGCGTGCGTCCATGTAAGCTCTTACTTAATATCTGTTTGTCGCATAGTTCTAAATATACTGGTTTAATTTTATTTAAAACATCATTTGACAAACCAGCATATTTTGTGGTACATTTTGTTCCATTTGCCACCCCCCGCTGAAAATAACACCAGCTGTCTCCCTATTGGGCACTGACCATGCGTCGGTTTCTTATCACTTGATGCACAGTGATATAACGCAGCAATTACATTTTGCTGCATGGCATTTAAGTTACCGACATTTCTGCGTACAGCAATTCCGTAGTAATTTTGAAGTCGGTCGATAAAATTATCAGTTAATTTGCCTTTACCAGACAGTCCTTTAGTTTTTGTTTTTAGCTTTCTTAGACGCGAGCCCACTCTCTTTTGTACATGGCCAATGCACTCAAACTTTGTCACACTGTTCATTCCATAAGTGTCTTTCACACTCATGAAAGCTTTTGAATCACCATCCCGTAATATTGCGTGTATTGAAATCTGCGGTTTTTTTCTGAACGAAGAAATATTCGTGAAGCCCCACAATTTCCATTTTTGACGAAGATCCCGTGAAGTTACACTGACATATGTGGTCGGCTTTTGACGACTCATATTCAGAGTTTCTTGGCATAGTCTGAAGTCTCTTACATGTAGGACAGTAGGACGAAATAACTTCTACATCTAACACCTTACCAGTATCAACTGATATTGCAGCAACACAACCATTCATAGACGTATAGCCTCTACGCTGCCATGTGCCATCCACAGATATGCCACATTTTACAAAATCAGATGAAAAATTTTGTTTTATATCTACAATTTCAGTAGCAGCTTTTTTCATGGATTCCTCAGCTACTTCCTGAACCACTTTTAAAAGCTTTGCTTCCTGATTTTTGAAAGCAGTTTTTGTCAGTCGAGGCAAATTTAATGTTGAGCATAATTTAAATGCACCAGCAAAACCCTTGCCTATCTGCCGCATACCATATACTAGCCTGGTATTTATGACTGGTGCATTTACAACTTTTTTTGATGAAGCAAATGCAAAGAAAAAGTCACAGCATTTACATTTTAGTGTAAAATGAGAGCATAATCCATACATGGAATCCTCAAAAAGCTCTACTTTTTCAGCAAAACATTTTGGGCAGCAAAGTTGAGGAAATGCATCCACAATAAGCTCAAGATCAATGATTCTGTTACCAAACAGAGGACCAGGCATTTCTTCTGCAGTTGACATACTCTCATTTCCCAATTTTGAAGAACTAGCAGTGCATTCAGGAACAGGTGTTGAATTGCTGTTATTTTCGGAAATTTTTGTGTATTTATTTCCAAAAAATTGTCTCTTACGCTTTCTAGCAATACTTTTAACCATTTTCAAGCAAAAATAAAACAGAATGGAATTATTTTTTAACTTTCTACGCTGTCGATTCTTTCAGTATGAAAATCAAACATATATGTAAACAAAGTCACTAAACAACAAATTTGATGCCAGATTTCCTACATAAAAAAGGAAAAATGTATTTCCAAATACATTTATATTTATTCTCAAATATTCTATTTTAATTTCTGACAAAATATTTGTATATTAATTTTCATATTTCATGTCATATACCATGAAAGAGAAACGTAAACAAACAATTTGGGCCACTTCCGGTTAGCAGAAAGGCATTTCCGGTCAGAGAAATTCATGATCAAGTAATATTTAAAAAGCTGTAACTTGGCTCCTAATTAAGGTAGAAACAAAATTTTTACAGATTTAGAAAGATAAAAGATTGAATTTTAATATTTGATCAAAAATGAAAAATCGATATTTTGACCGAAAATTGAGTTTTAAAGGTGTTCTGTCACCTTAAACCAAGATGACATATTTTAAAGAGCGTTTTACTCCAAATGTGATTTTTTGAAAATAATCAAACGGGGTCAGAAATTGCTAAAAAAGTTTTGAACATAAGTAACTGAAATTTGTTTGTATAACTTCTGTATAATAATAGAATTGTTTTAACCTTCCGATTTATCAATCACTGTTTTATTACAAAATGTACAGTCCCTTATGTGAATATAATCACTGTTTTTTTAAGCAATTTCATATAATAACTGAGATAAATGCTCTAGTTTTTGTAAAAAAGAAAATATTTCTTATCTTGAAGGTCATTTCAAAATTGAAAAACATAGCAACACATAAGATTGAAAAAATTGAAAATTTGTTCATAAACCTTTGGTACAAAATGGACCGCGTTTATTCTATTTTTTGTCAATTTTTACTTATTTTTTCCCATTTTAGTAATAATAATTTCTTTTCTTTTCTTAATTTTAGCACATTTTTCTTGAAATGCACTAAACAAATCTAAAAATAACAAAAAAAATCCCCATCTCTCTTTTTCTTTTAAAAAAAAAAAAGTTGTCGCAACCAGTCGGATATCTTAATACAGTAAAGTACGTTTAACTCGAAAACGCTTAAAACGAAATATAGCTTCAAATGAAATAATTCAATAGTCCCGATAAACTACTATGTATTTTCCTGCATTTTTCTTAACTCGAAACGAAAATCGCTTAACACGAAAAGATAACTTTCTGGGAATGAACAAAAGACGGAAAACACCAGCCACGCAGGTTCATCTGTAATGGATTTCCTTTCACATCCATCACTGTTTGGGAGCTAGAATGAAGATCAGACACAATCAAAACAAATCTATTTTATTAATCTATCAATCAATTCAAGTGACCCAGAGTAGGAAATGCACTTATATTTAAGTATTGGAGCAAACGCGCGCGAGGTAGGCGAAATATTTAACCCGGCACTTCACGCGCGAAAAACAAAACGACCTTAACTTCACGAGCAGGGATGTTTACATTCTGTTAATCTCATACCCATGGATGTTTACATTCTGTTTTTACGTAAATTTGCATAAAAGAGTGAAAAAGGAAGAAAAGTAGAAAATACAATATGTGTGTTACATTTTTCACACGTAAATTTAGTTTTTCTGTTCTTTTTATTGAGGCATTCGGTTTATTGCTCATACACTCCTTTAGTCTCCGTCGCGAGTGAGTGCGATGTTTTCACTGGATCTTATTATTATTATTTTTAATTTTGTTGAAGCATTGCTTGCTGGTTTGCACAATCTTTATGTTCTTCTCTAAATCAAAATCCAAAGCACTTCAAAAATCTGTATCTGGTTCCATTATTTAGCAGGTGATTTCTGACTACTTAACAAAATAATTTGCGCATTCATTGTCGCAACGTTCAACAACACAAAAAATACTGTCATAGGCTAATGAGATTACATTTTCTGGCCATTGAAAATGATGTGGTCATTTTATCAAGAAGAATAATTGCTAACTCTGTTAAATTATCTGGATAGATTTCAGTAGAAGAAACATATAATCTTCATCTTTCGATTCTTCCTCATTATCCTTGCAAAGAGTCTTTCTCCATTCGGAAATGATGTGTCATATTTATTAAGCACTGTATCTATTAAAATTACTTTAATATCACATTTCTTCATTGTAACTACAATAATACGTCATTGCATAAGAAAGATTTTAAAGCGTTCTCGTGCATTTAGAACAGTAACGGCGATTCACGCGCAGGATATGACATATTCGAAGAGGCTGTATCCAAAAATGTACATTTAGAATTCACCTTTAAGGCGAGGCTTTTCAAATGACAGGATCCTAAAGTCAGCTACATGAGAGACTATACATTTTCCGAAAAAAGTTTAGACAGTCTTGAAAAAAAAAGTTAGGTGGTGGGTATGACATACCCTACGCGTGAAGTGCAGGGTTACTATTTAATAATAAGTTTGTGACGGGGCTATCCGCGTGAATTTACAAACTAATCCTCTTGGGTAACTTTGGGGCCAGCATTTATTCTATTTCACAGCCTCTTCGGGAAAAACACGAGATAGTTATATGCTAATTAATTCGACTATATAAAGTCTAGATTTCGTAAATGTTAGAGAGAGAGAGAGAAGGAATTGCCAAACTACATGTAAGTATCGTCTACGGATCTCTTCAACAAGCTTAGCGCGTATTTGATAGTATTTGATATATTTAAAGTAAAGTATTAGATTAATCATTAAAAGAATCAAAGGAATTAGATTTAGTACCGACCTGAAGTTAGCAAGAGTTCGTCTCCTTGTCAATTCTGATAGCTGAGATTACTTAGACGGGAATATTAGATTTGAATGTTAGATTTGAGTATTAGATTTGAGTATCAGGATTAATATAGATATTAGAGAATCACTCCGAGGTTTCCACTTATAAATTGAACTTGTGCTTGTTAATTGTGTTTGTCTGTCTTCAATAAATAATTATTGTTAAGGCTTTTGTTGGTGATGATATGTTTCCTCCTACACCAGGCGCGTCGGGCGATGTGAACTCAGTCCAAAATAGGACAGGGCTACGACAAGTTGAATTACTTACTTTTGGAACATTTTGGTAATCTACGTTCTAAATAATCGTAATTTTTTCTCAGATATTCGACTTCTAGTCAATATGTTTCTAATTCAATATTGACTAAATCACCAATTATCAATCGACGATTCACTCTCTACTAGCTTTCTACTACTTTGCTTTAATAACTAACTTCTAGCCTCTAACTCGCCTCTCTTATCTGTAAGATATTTTAGCCTCATCAAAATGTATAACAATTAACAAAAGCACTAAAATGAGAAATTTTATAGTAATGAATATCAGATTTGAAATAAATAAACAAATTCATATATATATATATTTCTTCCTTGTACTAGACATTATAAATGTACTTTATATTTGAGTGTTACTGTGATATAAAAATACAGTTAAAAAACTTGATTTTGAACTGGGAATTAGAGAACATTATCAATTCATTCCATGAAATATAGCTAAAAAGGAGTAATGCATAATTCATATGGAATGTGAAGGTATTAATGCCTGATTTTACCCTCTCCTGGTAATCAAATTAGTACTCAAAGCCGTTATTGGCATCTGGAGGTCCCTGAGGTATATATAAAAATAATACTAATAATAAGGATATTTTTTGTTTGCATTGGATATTGGTTTCGTTCAATTAACGTATTATTAGAGATTCGTTAAAAGAAGTTATTAATAACTACAAGCCTTCAAATCTGTACATATACCTTTAGATTCAGATAAAAGACTTAGAATTTTTTTTATAGAAGCATCTTTTAGGAAACTAAGATACTTAAGGTAACTATTTTTGAAATTTCTCCGGAAGAGAGACGTATAATTCGAATATAATTCCATTTACAGCTAATTTGTAAGAGTTTGTGTACTGTTATAAATGGCTTAGATATAAACAAGATACGAGTCCAGAAAATAATTAGTTTTGTTTTTAATATTTTCTTTTTTACTTGAAAACAAGGAATAATTTCTTTGTTAAATATTTAAAAACATTTTTTAGAATTTATGAAAACTAATAGTAGTGCACAGTGTTAAATTTCAATCGAAAAAGCCTTAGAAGATTGTGTGTATGTGATTAATGTACCACGCCATACAACGAGTGATATATATTTTTATTTATATATAGTTATGTATTATACTGTCGAAAAATTTCGCATTATCAAAAAGAACCCCGCCAAATCAAAAAAGGGGGCGTTAAAGGCTAATGTTTATGTGGACAAGTTTAATGTGCTTGTATGCGAGTGTGTAGCTTTCTGCTATTGGCGACGTCTTTTTATTAAATGAATTAGTCGATGAGTAATAGATATAAATAAACCATTATTAAAAGTATATATATAAACATTTAAAAAATAAAATAATCGGAAGATGAATGACTGAAGTAGCACTTACTCTAGAAATGGGACTAAATAAAAGATTACTGCAAAAATATAACTTTAAAAACTTCTCAAAAAAAGCTTTTCATTAAATTTTATAATCAATATAATTATGCGTTATATGTTCTACAACTAATTCAAAGACAATCTCTAACATATATCAATTTTTGTGTTCCATTTTTAAAAGATTTATATTTTCTTTATCATGTTCCATCGCAGTTGTTCTCTGCTCATGTCCAAAAGAAATCAAATAAAAAAATCTGATTTCAGACTATCATTCAAGATCTCAGTAAACAAAACAACCAAATTTCTTCTTTTGAATTTCGGGCCATTTTCCAGATCTGGACTTTCAATATCCGCATTTTTTCAAACGAGTTTTTTCGAATATTTATTTATTCTTGTTGTTTTTGTTCTAGGTATAACTAAATTTATCATTTTTTTCTTTTATTTTTACTTATTTGGAAGAAAAAATATAAAAGGATATTCGGTTCATTGAACAAGTTTTATTTTTAGTCCAAAGTTTGTTTTTTCCAAACGGCTCAAGCCAAATGCGAAATCCCATTCCGATGCAAATTTTCCATCGTGCCATTTCACACTTGAAAAAAAATCTAACAATAGATTGGTTTTGTTTAAAAGAAAAGAAGAGGCACAGAAAAATCTTTTTTTTTTATTCTAAAACCACTATATTATTCTCCATGGCTAATACCCTCCAAGGTGTAGTTACGTTTACTAAAAATAATTAAAATTCAATCGATTTTCTAAGAGTTAAATAGCTTCTTAACATATTACAAACATATTTCTTCACGTACTAAAATAAAACTCAATTTTACCTTTTATGTGTAGATCTTTTTATCTGTGGTAACGCAGAATTTTATATTTTATGTAATAACACGAACATTAATGTTTCGTTCTTTGTGACATACTTCAATAAAACGTTTCCTGTATAAATACATTAGGTTAATTATTCATTGAAATTTTAACAAACAATTCTATTTATTATTACTCTTTTTTCAACTATTTATTTAGACCAAGACGTTTCAGAGCATAGTTGTGTTCAAAATCTTACTCCTGATAATTGTTTTATTTATTTGTATTTGGTCTATCGAAAATGCTATAAAATGTTTCCAAAATTTGTTATGATACTATGGTTATATACTGGTTCATCTTTTTTAAATCAAATTTATCTATCTTGAAGATTTTTTGAGGAGATTTGAAAAACAAACAAAAGCAAATGAAAATTAAAAAAAAATTGTCAAGCAAAAATTTAATTATAATGTCACCTGATCATTTGCCAAGAAAGTATTTTCGTGTTTTAATTCATTATAACGTTTAAATTATATCTTTATACTATAGAAATATATTCAAATCTAAACCTTATTGTATACTTACCAAATCGCTCAAAGTCTAAAGAAGTAAAGCACAAATAATAGTATAACCAGGTAATACGTCGAAAACAAATTAGCCCCAATAATACAATAGTAAACTCTTAGCCCAAGAAACTAAGATTGCAAATCTTGTTTGAGGCCAGCCAAACTTAACCTGTCCTTTGGCTATACTGCTGGGTGCACTATATTATCTTTCATGTATAAACTCCAGTAACAAAATATCAAGAGCATACGTATTATATCAAATCTAAGTTAAAATGTAAACCATTATTAAATCACTGCGGATTATTTCAGTAAGCTAAGAAAATTATTAAATTGATAGCATACTCTGATGTTTACTTATTTTGTTGATTTTCTAAAATATCGATACTCCTATACTTATCCTTATGGAATAAAGTGACGAAGTTAATGAGGTATCTAGGACAAGCGAAAACACTTTTCTAATTTTGCACGTCCAAAGTGTTAAATGCTAAGTATTTAGTATAACAAGGGCTCCCAAAAGTTTCCTTAAAATTAGACAGAATCATTTTCTATAGTAACTTTATTGCAATCAAGTGTGTGATAGAAATACAAATCAATGTTTCGTATTATATAATTGAATTTAACAGATATTCTACTATTGAAGAGAAATATTTTAATTCATTTAATTATGTTTTAGATATTTATCACAAGCAGTGTTTAATCATTAAATAAACTATATTTTTTAATCAAGTTACCTGTAATTTATATATATATATATATATATATATATGTGCATATGTATATATATAGAGAGAGAGAGGAAATTACATATATGCAAGGTAATTCGCTACTGGACCGACAATCTTGCAGGTGTGTAGGGGGTAAAAAGATTATTTGTAATCACATAGGAATACAGGATCGCAAATGCCGTAGTTGCAAGCTATGGTGCAAAAAAGCAGAGAAAAATAACAGAAACATCAACTCATTAAAGGGGCAGAAAATTTTTTTATTGAAAGGTTGTACTACAACAGGTGCTCGAAATTACGACCAGAAGTCGTTTGACAGGCCAGATAGTGGCATTGTATGGAGTTCGGTTGGATTGTCGAATCAGCCACTTATCCCATCAAATGTTTCTTTGCCAAATAGATAAGTGTGCCAAATCTGGTAACCATTTTGATTTTTGAATCAGTAAGGGAGAAGTCGGATTGTGTTGTGGTACGGTTGCTACTCCAAAACACTACACGCAAAAACGCGCCAAATTAGCGATTTTCTAAATTTGGCGGACCAGTGGCCAATTCGACAATTTCACCTGGATTTCCTTAAATTCTTGAAGATTCCCGTGGCAGTACTGTGGTAGGTGGTACGAAACGGATGGTTTTGTGAAAAAAATATCCTGCTGGAAGTCGAGATTTGTGATCCGTTTTCCGAGATACTATGATGATCTCATATTCAAACGAAGAACTGGTCAACGTGCTGATCGTGTATGGAGCTGCGGATTGTAATAGTCAGCGCTTTCAGCTGTTTTACAGGAACGTTACTGGAACAGGCATGTTCCACAACACACGACCTTTGCAAGTGTGAACAGAAGGTGACGTGAGTCCTTTTCTGGACACATGAAAAGTTTGGTGTACAAGATACCATTTCTTACAGTTGAAGATCTCATCCTGTTTGTAATCGCCATTAAGATACGTAAAATGGCAGGAATGTTCGAAAACGTAAGGAACTCCATGCAGCGCCACTGTTAGGCCTGTCATGTGACTTCTGGTCGTCATTTCGAGCACCTGTCGTAGTACAGCTTTTCAATAAAATGTGTTCTGTCCCATTAAATGTTGGCGCTTCTATTATCTTTTTCTGCTTTTTTTGCATCATTGCTCATAACTGCAGCATAAGAGGCCCTGCATTTTTATGTGATCTGAGTTGTCGATGAACCTCCTACACATGCAGCAAGTTTGTCGATATAGTAGCGAATCATCCTGTATAATGAAATAACTTGACTTCACTTAAAGCCTTTTTAACTTGCAATATGACGTTTTGGGATGGAATCAATCCCATATTTGCAATCGATAAAAGAACAGATTATAAAGCATATTGCTATTTTAAAATCACATTTATGACGATCAAAAACACAAAGGGACGACAACGAACACAGTCACAAGCAGTATAAAGGATAAAAACGTTCTTTTATCGCTTCTTAAATCTCATCCATCTATTGTCTTGGTTAATTGGAAGGTTCTAAAGTCATATGATTTCGGGTAAGCGCTTTTCTGATTTGCCCGAATACGCGGGTAATTGCAAGATTGCATCATCGTGATTTAAAAACAATGAACTATTATTTTTTGAGAGATAAAATTGTGATTAGTTCCTGTAGGAGGATAAAATAAAAATTAATTATCACGTGAAGTTTAGAAGGGCTTTATGGAATAAAATTCTTATAGAAAAAAAATTTAAGTGAATTATTACATGTATACTTTTTCATGTCTTCTATATTTGTATTAATTAAAAAAAATTAATTTACTTTTTATTAAAGGCAGGTTATTTTATTTTTTTTATTTAATTCAAGCATGAATACATGAATTATTACAAAAACCATCATCAACTCCTTAGTATTTGGCTTCATAAACTTTAAACTATTAATATTCATCATCATTAAACTGGAATTTTACTAAAAATGATTAAAATGTATATTTCAATTTACTTCAAGAAATGTGTAATCACATTTGCTATTTATACTTTCTGAAGACCTTTAGTTATTGAACAAATTTAAAGGAAATCATTAGTGTACCACTGTCTGTACTTAATTGATCCTTCAGGGCTTTCTTTCCAAGTTTTGTGTACCACTCGAAAAGAAAATGATCCAATAGTTTGTCTTAATTGGTTCGAAATATTAACAAGAAAATAGAAATTTCGAAAGAGAATTTATGTAAAAGTTAATATTTTATTCTGTTTCACGAAGTTTCAAATGAGTTAAATGCAAAGTAATTGAGAAATATAATAGTAACTCAGACGAAAGGTTGTTTGTAGAAAAATGCAATAACATATAAATTCCTATCGACTTATATTCATATACTTTTAAAAAGAAATATCATACACTGATAAATTTTGGTTAAATGCCAATTTTCTGTATGTTAAATCATAAACATATAAACTTTAGATTGTTTTTAGCATAATAAGAGCATTTTAAGAGAAATCAGTATGTTAACAATCTTCAAAATATCGATTTTGGGTTTTTGATATTTCTAAAATTTGTAATTCACGACTTTACTAGGGATATAACACATTTGTATTTCATGAATTAGAAGTGGCCGTGGGTAGCCTAGTGGTTAGAGCATCGGACGCTAGCCCGGAAGACCTGGGTTCGATGCCCGATGCCACCAAATATCCTCCGAGTGCACACGGAGTACGTCCTTGTTAAATTAGTGGGTCCGAATGATGTCGATATCTATCGTGAGCAAAATGGAGCACCTTCATGCGCTCAAAGCTTCGGCTAACGACGGGCGTATCTCTAGCCCGTTGCCGTGATGAATTTCGTGGGCCTTGATCTGACCACGTCAGACAGGTGGCATAAGTGACAACATGAATTAGAAGTATGTCGAAATGGCTTTTAAAAATTAATCAGCTGTTGTGACACGCCCACTTTTACAGGTAAAAGTGTAAATATTAAACCTGGGAAGCAGTTGCCATACACAAATTAATTGTAGATTAACTGTATAAAAACGGCAAGTTTAACTCTCAGTTTGGTTACCTACTTTTGGGAGAGTGAGTGAATGTTTACGTCACATTGTTCAGCTACTCGAGGGCTTTTGTGACGAACCTCGAAATTTTCAACCATGGGCAAGAGAAGAGGACGGCACTTGAGTAGGCACCCCATCTCCTAACTACCACACCATACCAATGGGAGGACATCTGAGCTCTCGACAGATTTAACATGTATCGCTAAACGGGGAGGGGGGGGAGATCTTCCGCGGTACATGGCTCGAACTCATGACACACCGGCCATGAGTCCATTATATAAACTATTAGGCTACCGCGGTCACTTGCCTACTTTTGGACCGAAGTTTGTAAATTTTATGAAATCATTGTGTTTTTAATTATTTGAAATTTAGAACTTGGGCGAATGTTTTGTGGTGTATTGAACAAGGTGTCTCCTTCAAAAAAATTTCCTTACGCTAAGACGCTTATGCATTTAAATGCTGTATAATTTGTTTGTGAGAACTCTGCTAAAAATGTGTAGGAAGCTATTTGCAAAAATGAAAAAATAAAAATATTGAAGTTGCTTGAAAAGAAGACTTGGCAGAAATTGGGTCATATTTCATTTAATGGAGCACTTATTGCAACCAACATAGATACTGGGCAAGTAATAGATGTTAAAATACTGAATGTGTAATAACCTGTCTTTTTATCAAAATAATAGTAAAAAAAAAATCGTATCATCTAGTATATCTATGGAAATTGAAGAGGAATGAAAAATCTTTCAACCTTCGTTACCTTTCATAATAAATTACAGAGCACAGTAGTTTTTTTTATGATATAAGGTTTTTATAAAAGTTACTGTTTTCTAAAATTTATATTTTATAATTGTGTAAGTTTACTGTATACATGTACTCTGAGTTCCTTACATGCAGTTGTGTATATTGAAGTGATACTTATGAAATATTCTTAAAACATTTAGCTAGAAAGCAGATATCGTAACAAAAAATGACAACTTTCAATACATTCATAGTAATACCCAGTAAAAGATTGTCTTTATGAAAACTAAATATATTTAAAAAAATTTACTTCTTAATTACTTATTAAAAAATTAAGTATAAATATAAATGTCTAATTGAGATAGACAGTCAAAATCTTGAGTCTTTATTCATAATAGTTGCTGAAAAAAAAGGTACGGGATGATACATCCAATGTGATGTTAATTGTCGTTGAAAGAAGCTTGCTACATACATAAAAATACATAAATTCCTCGATTAAAAACGTAAAAACAGTTTTAATTTGCTGTTTTGGAAATCATTTGTCCATTTTAGAGAAACTTTTGAATTCTGATATTTTTAGAAGTCCTTGCATGTAAATATATAAAAGTCTAATGAAACCTTTCACAATATCGTATAATCACGTATTCCGAATTGCACGTCAAAAACATATTGATAAATTTATCATTATATTTATGATGCTTTATGATCAACTTTGATATGGGTAATGCATCAAAGCTGAAAATTCTTCAAAGATTGATACAGAATTTGGGGATAATGATGTAAATGCTTGTAAAATATATATGTATTTCCTGAAGAATTTATGTAAAATAGGAAACAAAAAAGTCTTAAAATAAATATAGAAGATGATGATGTTTAATACATTGGGACAAATACATGTTGCAATTCATAATTTTTGTGATAAAATGACATTTTATATTAAAAAAGGCATTTTTCTGGAAATGATTTTTTAAAACTGTGTGTACTTTTTTCTCAGAACCTTCAGTGTGAATGTACTTGAAATTTCCCCCTCAGATTACTGATATGTAACAATGTATACTGTGAAGTGAGTTTTTTGAAATATTCAAAAGATATTTGGCTAGAGACCAGATATCGTGACAAAAAATGACAATTTTCAAAAACTTCATAGTGATGCTAGGTAAATGTATGTTTTTGGAAAAAAAAACTAAACAATATATTTGAAAAATCTAACTTCAGTATGAAAATAAACGTCTAATGAATACATAGACAAAGTTTGAAGTCTTCATGTTATACAGTTTCTGAGAAAAAGGTAAATAAAGGATCAATTTAACATCGTCGGTAAAGGGGCTCCCGATTTTCTTTACTTGTATTTAGTATTTTGAATAGTGTTTCGCTATTGAAACACATAGATTAAATTCATATTATCGAAGATAATGTGTCATATTTTTCATTTATTACCTATTTGTACTAAATCAGAATATAAGAGCTGTTAAAGATGAATCTCACAATTTTTAACTATGGCTAACAGATACAGAGAAATTTTATTTGATCTTGACTTGCTATTCTAAAATACCACACTATCAGCTTGACGTCTCGAAAACGCTTGATTACGTTCTAATGATCTCGAATTCGTTGAATCTTCAGAGAATCTACTGAATCCTTAAGTTACTGCCAAAATTAAACAGCATATAAACTAAAGATGGAGAACATTGATTCAATAAGCAGATTTTGCTAAAAGCTTTCAAAAGAACACAGTAATTTAATCATTTAGGATATGTAGTTAGAAACCAGCAAGACCGAATATACACTTTTTGTACCCATAAGCAAGATGAAAACTGGCGCTCTATCCGCAAAACACCGAAATGTGTTGATCGTCGCTTATGTCTAGTGGCCGGCCTATAACCAATTCACTGTACATAACAAGCATTACAACACAATGAAAAACAACGTCCAGTTCTTTTTGATTTTTTCCTCCTTATATGAATGCCTCTCATCGAAAATCCAAAGCATTTAGCACAGCTTGTACTGTTTTTGTTGTCTCTAATGCCACCTGTCTGACGGTGTCAGATCGAGGCCCACAAAATTCATCATGTCAAGAGGCAAGGTGTATGACTGTCGTTAGCTTTGAGCACTATGCAGGCGACAGTACAACTCGGTTCGGTTCTTACTCAATAGATAGCAACACCACCTCCACAATTTAGGCATGGAACTTAAGGGGAGGGAAATACTCTCCAGCCCCCTGCACCCGTGGTTTCTGTTGCAATCGCCCACAAGACTTTCAGACCCACTGATTTAACGAGCACGTATCCCATGTGTACTCGGAGGGTATTTGGAGGAATCAGGTGAACAAACCCAGACCTTCCGGTCTGGAGTCCGTGCTCTAACCACTAGGCTACCCACGTCCACTCTTTCACTGTAGTTCAATTAACATAATTATGTTGATTGTAAAAAATACCGCTCCATAAAATTTAACATCTTGGTCATGTCGGAACCTGTCGAGGATGTTTAAGCCAAGCCACGAGTTTGAGCATTGATTGTATTAAAAAACCATGGTTTTTTGCATCCTACATGGAACTGGGTCTTGAAGTCTAACTTCAAGAAGTGCAGGAGTTTGGTGAGCGAGGCATGAATTCATGATGCCATGTTCTAAATTTAATCAAGGTTTAAAATTAAATCACTAATATCCTAAGAGAATTCTTCACGATGTTAATTCGAACAAGAGGAAACAATATTTTAAAATGATGCAATAACGTACGTAAAAAATCTAATTATTCTATTTTGCGACTTCCAACTCATATCGTAATTTTAAATACCAGTCAAGTGACATAGATAACAGTGGAACTAGTAGTTAAACATCTTAACCCACCACAAGATCACTTTAAAAATGGGTATTTGGAGAGATCATGATTTAATTTTTTTCAAGCAAAAGCCGAAACTAAAATCGAACCACACAGAAAAATAATTATTTGGGCTTGGTTCTTAGGGGCAGCATTTTAATAACGTGCAAGATAATTTCGAACAAAATAATATAGTATAGGAAATATACTACACAAATAACACGAAACTTTCAAACTATTCAATAAATCAAAGTAAATATAAAGGTGTATGACACATAAATCAGGATTGATTGACATCAAGCTAACATGAAGACTATATACAGCAGAACTCGTAATTTTGAACAATACATGAGAATGGTATTTTAACTGGAACGTTACTCTTCAGACTTCAACACTGCCTTAACATAAGGACTTTGAATTTTTATAGAATTAACGCGTAACCTTCTCTCAACACGACGAAAACATACATAATGTAAAGAGAAGCACGTATAAAAGATTAATTCTTCCTAAAAATAAGTCGTTAAAAATAATAAAAGGTTATATGTATATTATACTTATTTAAGCAGTTCAGAGCATAAGATTAGGTATTCGAAAGAGAGAGAACTCCACATATAAATTAATTAGTATTTATTCTTTTATAAGGGTTGCTCAAATGAAAAATGGACACATGCAGTTGTGTCAAAATGATTACAGGTAATAGCAGCATCACCAAACATGGATATGAAGAGAGGGAGGATGTGTACATCGCACATGACGTTCACTAATGAAACCTGTTTGTTGTAGGGGAAATAGATCATAAGTAACCCTGCTATTCATGGATCCATCCATATCGGAACAATGCGGGGGGGGGGGTATGGTTTTTAATAATATTAAGGAACGTGAGCTAGATACGGAATTTAACTGTGAGTGGGGGCAGTATATGGCGAGCATGGCCTAGTTCGAACAATTCGTGCGAAAGTTTTCCGGAAGGGTGGTAAACGATATCAGATATCCATGACAATGTCGGTCCAAATGTCTTCCATTAAAGACAGAGAACCTTAAAAAAATTCCTTTGAAATGTGTTGGAACACCCACCGTACAGTTCAGACTTGTCTACGTGAATTCGTCCACACTTTTTTCCACTTAAGTCTGAATCGCTGATCCTCCTCCAGTTGATCCTATTAGTCACGATGGCCTTCCATCGGTTGATTTCCATTAGTTTGAGGTCCTTTTCAACATCGTCTAACCATCGTGGTCTTAGAAATATATATATTGATTATTATTTTCAAAATGCCACGTTTTTAAATATATTCAAAGAAACACGATGCATCAATACTACACAAAATTCGAATTTGCTTTCGTTCTGTATTACGATAACTTTAACACTTCAAAATGAATTGTGTTAACTTATGCCTTAAAAATTGCAATTCTAATCTTTAAAAATTTCCCGTGTCGTAAAACCTATACCTACTGTTCTGCTAAAAGTACTAGAACACTGATAGTGTACTTAGTTTTTATTATAATTTATTTTAATCATATGGAGTGTTTTTAGAACAAAATGTTGCGAAAGGTTTATTTATTGTTCTGTTTGCTTTTTTAAAATTAAATTGCGAAGGAATCTGGTTTAACAAATGTTCATATATAAAGCACAAAACAAATTATAAAAATAATTGACTCGTTTTACGAGTAGTACCATTATGAGACGTTAAACTCGTTTGTTTGTATCAAAAATAGTCTATTGTGATGTTTTAGCCCTTAAAATTACTTTATTACTTGGTAGCGATAGGGAACACACACAGCTAGTAGCTCAAATGCCTTTTTTATAAATTAATTTATAACAATTAAATTCATTTTTAAATTTTACTCTTGTTAGCCTTTTGCTGGAGAAAAAGTTCTAGTCCGGTTTAATGTTCGTTGATCTTCCAGTGATCGTCTCTTGGGTGCTGCTATCCGTGCAACCCCTTTCACTGGTATTGTCCAAGATCACTCACTCGAGTGGTTGCACCACAGACTCTGTCACTATCTTAATCATCTCTGATTTGTGAGCATAGCGTATCGGCACACTGCACTCCACGTCCGGTGCCAACTCCATTTGTTATTTGAGATAGTTGGCCGGTGCGACTGAAATCAACTCCTTCGCCATACCTCGAATACCATATGAAGAGTCTTTCAATCAATCTGTCACTAACACTGAGGGCACCATCCAGTGTATGTCTTTTTCACAGCTGGCCAGCAATATTTTTCATTCAAATAATCCGTGGTTTACATCTGCGGAGGAACGAGGCGATAGAACTCTTCACAGGAGTGTCCTTTATATAGGTAGTTGAAACCAAAATTGTCTGTATGTCGGATAATTTCGGAGAAGGAATGGGTGCGGCAACAACAGGGCCATTTTTAGTATCGGCTTACAACTGTTTTACCCCAGGCATGAAGGAAGATTACATGGTCTTTTTGGAAGATTAAACTGTCCCATTTGGGCATTTTGCTCACCCCTACACATAACACTTGATAAATATTATCAGAAATGTTCGTCTAATGAGCCGACGCTACTCTATATACAATTGAAAATCTCCTGTATATGTTCTATGTTCAGTGGAATGCACAAGGATAGGCTTGAGAGTTCATCCATACACCAGTAGATTTTTAACTTTTAGTATAAAGACCATGTCTTGACACTTTCGTTTACACGTTTTAAAAATATACCCCACAACCCAAAAATGAAGTCTGCGTACGTTATCAATTATGTCTCACTGCAAGATAATGTGGAGGAGAATTTGTCGAAGTTAATAAGGATATTATATATTTAAAAATCTATATTTGCTTACATTTTTTTCATTTATTTGAAAGTTCTGGTTTTCAAAAACTGCAGCCTTTTTTTCGCATGCTGGAAAGATACAATTGATCCAACAAGCAATTTATGCCTCAGACTCCGATTAAATTAAAGAATTATTTTCGTGAAAATTAGGATTTTTTGTTGAATTTTGCATTGGGGTTTCTTTTTAACACTTACTAGTTCAAATCATCCACTTTCAATATGAAATAGGTTTTATTCCATTTATCACTTTTACTAATGGTACATTGATCTATTTACCTCATATACCAAGCAGGGAAACTAAATATACAACAAAGAAATTCAAAATCATTTTTAAACTTTTTCAAGCTTATTTAACTGAAACAAGAATTGCTTAGGTGGAAATAAACTCGAAACATATCATAAGTCATTGTATACCTTATACATCATTTATAAGCCATTTAGAAACCCGTCAAGAAGTGTAATATGAAACATTACTTTCCACTGGATTCTTCCTGGAATTTATACCACACTTCTCTATAAAACAAAAAAAAAGAGATAGGGTAGTATTTTATTTTAATTTTTTCTTACTTCTCATCTCCAATTCACGTCTGACTTTATCAAAACGTCACACCTCGAACACAGCCACCAAGAAAACCATTGTTTGGGACGAAAACTATTCCATCCACACAATGCTTCTTTTATGAGATGCCGCTTCATTCTCAAAGAAAGAGAAAACTCGTATTGGCTTCTGAACAATTTTTCTTTCATACGCCGAATATAATATGTTCAATTCTATATGTGCGGAAAGCATGCTGCAAAACCATGCGACATTGTGAGCAAGGAAAAAGGAGGAAGAAATCAATAAATACCCGATCTCGGTTTCACGCAGGAATGTATGTTTGAACTCGTAGAAGTTGGAACTAAACGATATTGGCTTAGTCGTAATCTTTTGAGGAGAGAGCCAAGATCAGGTATTTATGTCGGAAGGGGATTTTGAATTTGAATTTCGCGATTGGTTTTGTGGATATTGTTGGAGGTATTTCTTTTTTGAAAGAAACGAACAGATATCATTTTATTGTTAGAAAGATTCAGTAAGTTTAGATGTACAGGGTGTATAGAAATTTCGTTGCTTTTATATTGTAAATTTAAATCGATGAAGTTTCTTGTTCTTTTCTAGGCTCAGTTTTTATTTAAATAAAACAAGTAATATATAGAAAATAAGTCAATTCCTACTTAGGTCAACAAAGAAAAATTTTAATTTAGTTACTTTTTTATTAAATAACTACAATTACGATTACGATACAACCCTCCCTAATTATATTACAAGATGTAAAACTCTCTTAACGGGGGAAACGATTTTAAAAAGGAACAAATTTAATTTTTTTTCACCCCTATAAAGCAAAAATTAATTAATTAAATTAACGAATTAGATTATTGTATTGTCACCCAAGACACCTGTTTTAGAAACTTTTAGCTCAAATGAGCGCTTTAAAATGTGAGAATTTTTTTTTAAATTTTTACAGAAGTCGCCAAAATGGTTGCTAAGTCATCGAAATTGATGCCAACGTGGCTGTATCTGTAATTGTTTGAATAATTAGTTTTAATAAATTAATTTTTATTTATTATAATTAAATTACCGTATTGTCATCCAAAACCAATCGTGTATATAAAATTTCAGCTCAATTGAGTGCTTTAAAACGTATTTTATTAACGATTCAAAATTTAAACAAAATAAGATATATATACAGAGAGAGCGAGCTAATAATAAGAATTAAAAAAACAGTTTAACATAAAATACTCATTGTTATGAATGTGTTATTATAAAATGAAAAATAGTCTTAGTTACTAGTTAGTATACAAACTAGTTAGTATACAAACACACATATATGTGCCGAGTTATTCATAATTCCCTCCTGGGTCTCGTAGCACTATTGTAAAAAAACAAAGCCGGATACAGCAGAAATCTTACAGAATAAATACAGAAACAATTCAAGTTTTATTTGCATACTTTGTGATGGGTACTTACGCGTTTCACTAACCTTCTCTCGCATTCTTTAAATGTTTTATTTATTTCAACCAATCTCCACCGAGAGCCAAAAGTGTGATTAAAGCAAATAAGATATTTTATAAGTTCAGGTTTAGCAAGTTCGAAAATGATATAAAAAAGGGGGAAATGAAATGAAGAGGAATGAATTGAGAGAGTAATTTTTCTAGTGGAAATATAGTCGTCGGGAGTAAAGTTTATTGAAAAGTATAGATAAAATCAGTTCGGGATAGAACTGAGAGATAGCTGAGATTGAAGCCACTTATTAAAGGAATCCAAATATTGAAGAAGTAGTTAGAAGAACCTGCTATAACAAAGGATATCAGGTTAGTTTAGTTTCTCAAATTAAATCTAAGTGTGTAGCTTAATTGTACGCGTCGACTGCCGTAGATTCAGTTAAGATTCCGTCATTCATGATTATTGAATTCTTCTCATACTCCACTGTGTTTTATTGTTCTTAAAATTTGAATAGTATTTGTGTAATCTCTTAATTAAGAAAAGTCAATAAATAAGATTGATTTATTAAATAAGTAGTAATTTATTAAGAATTCAACACATCTAAATTCAGGCGATAACCGAAGGGGAGTTGATAATTTTAGAGGTAGTGATAGGCTATGACACTGGTGCCCAACCGAATTACCGGAATTAAGAGCAAGTGCAAGATTTAGAATTTTGCCGGAATTATTTTTTTCGGGTAAAGAAAATGTGTCTGAGTTTATTAGAAATATTGATGATAAAATAGCCTACTATGAAATACCGGCGAATCTGGCGTGTGCGTATTTAAAAGGTCATTTAATTGGGAGAGCGTTAGACTGGTTTGAAGTCATCGGATTTGAGTGTGTAAATGAAGAAGCGACTGCGTTTGCAACGCTTAAAAAGAAGTTGTCGGATAGTTTTCCTGTAGTACGGAATAAATCAGAGTTAGAGGCTCAGTTTTTTTCATCGAAGCAAGGGAGAGGTCAGGCCCCGTCAGACTTTATATTTCCAGCTATTAAAAGTCCATAAGGCTTTAAATTTGAATTATGATGAGATAAATTTGGTCGATCACATAGTAATGCGACTAGAACCCCAAATAATGGATTATTTAGAAGTTCGAAACCCCACAGCGAAAGTTCAGTTGGTAGAGTTGGTAGACCGGTATGAGGAACGTCATAGCTGCAGGGAAACCAGGGTTCGAGTAATAATTTTGCTAGACGAGGTTGGGATATGAGTAGGAATCCTGAGGAAAGAAGGAATAATGTAAATTGGAGAGATTCAGGGATCGGAAATAGACAAAATGATCAAAGAGGACTAAGCAGGGGTGCGAATAATTTTTCTCGTCATAATTATCAAAATCAAGGATTCGAGGGAGGAAATTGCTACAACCAACCAAATCAGCGAACAGACCGGTATCAGAACCGTAGGATGGTGGTTAGGCCTAGTGATGATTCAGCAAAGCAGAATTGGAGGCGTGTTGATTGCAACAGCGGAAGGCAGAGAAATGCCAATTTAAAATTTCTAAGAGATCGTGTTGAAAGAGAGATCCTCCTAATAGAATTAAACTTAATTCATTACGATTATCACCAGTTGATCTTCCGTATGTGCCGATTCTTTTGCATGATACATTTATAAAAGCTCTCTGGGATACAGGTGCTGAGAAGTCATTTATTTCAGAAAAAACATACCGATCATATTTTTCTTTTTGTCCTGTTAAGAAATCGTTAACTGAAGTTGTTACGGCTCAAGGGTCACAATGCAGAAATTTAGGCACAATTGAGTTAAGAATTAAAATAAGGGAATTTTGGAAGTTGTGGAAATTTCATGTGATTGCTGAGATGCAATATCCATGCATCCTAGGTATTGATTTTATGTCACATGCAAAGATTAGTTTTGATTTTTTTACAAAATCGTTAATCATTCCGGATTTGCAGATTGAGAAAGTGGCAATTTCGGACGAACCGGTTCAGATAGATTTATCAAACACTAAGTTAAATGCAAAGCAAAAACAGAAATTGCAGATTTTGTTTAAGGAATTTCAAGGCTTGTTTTCAGTTAAGCCAGGTCTGACACATGTGTTTTGTCATGAAATTGATACGGGTGATAATCCTCCTGTTTTTTCGAGACCTTATCGCTATGACAGGGTCAAACAGGGTATCATTAACTACCATGTTCAGAAAATGTTAGACGATGGAACGATAATTCCAACAACATCGCCTTACGCATCTCCAGTTGTTTTATGTCGGAAGAAAAACGGGTTGCCGTTCGACGACCTAGAAGCTTATAGGTTTGCAATAGATTATAGGAAATTAAATGCGATCACGAGATATCCGCGATATCCGCTACCAATAATTGATGATTTGATCACTAATATTCCACACACCGAAATTATGTCATCACTTGATTTACGCAGCGCATACTTTCAGATGGCAGTAGACCCCAAAGATATTCATAAGACGGCGTTTGTTACAAAAAATGGTACTTTTGCATTTACTCGCATGCCATTTGGCCTTTCGGGGGCAGCTCCAAATTTTCAAAGGGCAATTGAATTGATACTTAAACCAGTTCTCGGGCGTTTTACCCACTGCTATATGGATGATGTTATCATTTCATCTCCATCTTTTGAACGCCATGTAGAGCACTTACGGGAAGTATTCATATTGTTGCAGGAGGCTGGTTTAACGTTGAATCGTGAGAAATGTCATTTCGCGAGGGAACAATTACGTTATTTGGGTTTAGTTATTAATAAAGAAGAGTTAAAACAGATGAGGAGAAGGTAAAAGCAATTATTGAAATGAAACCTCCAAAAACTGCAAAACAGGAAGCAAAATTTTTAGGAATGACGGGTTGGTATCAAAAGTTTATTAAGAACTACGCAGACATGTGTGAACCCTTGTATGGTTTAAAACGAAAAAACTCTAAGTTCCGTTGGTCGGAATCAGCGCAGGAAGCCTTTGATCGTATTAAGAAAGCACTGACGGAAGATCCAGTGTTACAATTACCAGATTTTTCCCAAGCTTTTGAACTTTATACGGATGCTAGCTCAGTGGAGGTAGGAGCAGTATTGACACAGAATAATAGGCCTATTGCGTTTGCCTCAAGAACATTAAACCGCGCTGAAAGAAATTATAGTGTGACGGAACGTGAATGTTTAGCTGTCATATGGGCATTAAATAAATATCGCACGTATTTCGGATCATTGCCGGTTAAAGTGATAACAGACCATGCTGCACTTACCAAATTAACGAATGGAAAGAATTTGTCGTCTAGAATGATAAGGTGGACGCTTAAGTTGGCAAATTTTAATGTAAAATGGGAACATCGCCCAGGTACACAAAATTTAGCGGCTGATATGTTGTCTAGAAACCCGTTAGAAAGTAATGAAGAACCAAAGGTGTCTTGTGCGGTGATTAGATCGTTAGTATTATCGTCTAGAGAACAGTTGAGAGAGGAACAGCGGAATGATCCGGAGTTAGGTCATATCTTGCGGTTTTTAGAAAATCCTGACGATAGTTCCATTAATGAGTCAATCTGTAGAAATTGGTCCCGCGACTTTAAACTAATTAACGGATTGTTATATTATGCAAAATATACAACCACACTAGGTGAATTTAGAGTATTTGTACCCAAAACATTACGTAAAGATGTTATGCGAGAATTCCATGATTCGCCGATGGCAGGCCATTTAGGCAAAAAGAAAACCTACTTAAAATTAAAAGACGCGTGTTATTTCCCGTACATGAGGAAATACATTTATAAATATGTAGCAACGTGCGACCAATGCCAAAAATTCAATTATAAGAACGGATTACCAGCTGGTCAATTAATTCCGATAGTAACGAATTTTCCGAATGAAATCGTATCTTTAGATTTATTAGGCCCATACCCTGCAACTAGTCCGGAACGCTATAAATTTATTTTAGTAATAACGGATAATTTTTCTAAATGGGTTGAAATAGTTCCCTTAAGGAAAGCTTCGGCTAAAGCAATTGCCAATGCATTTTTTGAGAATTATATTTCGCGTTATGGAGCTCCTGTTAAGTTAGTTAGCGACAACGGCCCCCAAATGATATCCGAAGTTTTTGAGCAAGTATGTCGCAGGTTGAACATAAAACACGTTAAAACTGTGGTATATCGTCCACAAGCTAATCAAACGGAAAGAGTTAATCGTACTCTTTTAAAAATGATTTCGAGTTTTGTCGCGGATAATCGCACTAACTGGGACCAATTTCTGCATGAATTCAGCTACGCTTTAAGGACAGCAGTACATGAGACAACGGGTAAAACACCGGCGGAATTATTTTTAGGTCGAAATTTAATCACTCCATTTCAAAAATTAGTAATGGTAACTGATGGATCAGACTTAGTTTGTGGGAATATAGAAAAATTGTTTGAAGAGGCTAGTATACATACAAAGCGCCAGCTCGAGAAATGGGCGAAATATTATAATAAGAGACGTGAAGTTAATGTGAAGGTTGATGATCTAGTATTAGTTCAAACTCACCCGTTGTGTTCGGCAAGTAAGAAAATAGTGGGTAAATTTATGCCAAAGTTTGAGGGCCCCTATAAAGTTCTGAGTGTAAAAAATAATAATAATTTAGTAATATTAAAGTTTGGTAAAAGAATAACTGTTAATGTGGATCAGGTGAGAATTTACCATCAAAGAGAATCAGAAGACAGTGTTGCCGAATCGGAAATTGCGAGAAGTAGTGATCATAATGCAGTAGCATCAGACAGGTCGGATGATAGGCAGCCGAGATAAATGCAATCAGAAAGTAATGGGAATTGTCGTAGAGGATCAGAATCAGGAAATTTAGAAGGTAGTAGAGATATAGTTACGAATAGACGCGATGGAGAGGAGGTGAGAAGATAAAAACGTGTGCGAACGGAATCTGCTGTTTCTTCGGGGGGTGATGTGTATAATTTCAGGAAGAGAAAACCACGTTGGACGGAGAGAGAGAAAAGAGGAAGACCAGACTCTTGGTTGAAAACATACAGAGGAAGCAGAGACCTGAGGCCCAGGTATCCCGAGACAAGAGAAAGTTGACCTTGTCAATGCCGTCTCGTCCCTCCAGAAAGCGGTATAGAAAGGTGGAAGAAAGTAATTCTGAAGGAACAATTCCAGGACAATCCCGCAGTGAACAGAGGAAATCGGAAAGAGCAATTCCAGGACCATCCCACAGATTCAAATACAACAGACCCCAACAAGAATGGAACTGCCCTTACAACCTTCGGAGCCGACGTCAAGTGGACAACAGCCAGAATCAAAATCTCACAAGTGAAAAGAACGCCTCAGCAGGAGCATATCAGCTTCAACGGACTCAATGGAAGAGGAGACCCAGAAGGTGGGAGCGCAGAGAGGACAGCCCTAGGACAAGGTCATCCAGTACAGAGGCCATGGTTGGAGACAAAGCCTATGCAGATTGGATCTAAAGACTAGCCAGGTTGTATAATTCTAATTTGTTTATTTTTCCTCTGACAGACAGTTCGGAGTATTTTCCATGTGGGCTAGTCTATTTTTTTGTAAAATTAGCGTACAAAAGTTACTGCGTTGTGTGTATTTTCATATCGGTTGAAAAAGCTTTTGAATTTAATTTTTTTCCAAATTGTGGAAAAACATTTGTTGAATTGCAATTGTTTTGCTGCACCTTAAAGACGAGGCTTTATATGTAAGATTACTTGTATTGTTTGTTGTAATATATTCTATGTAAAAAATGTATATATTTTGTGTGTAATTATTAAGATGTATAAGTAGTGTCTGGTTTCTGGGCGCGGCGTAATTAGGAATACTAACAAAAAAACATTAACAGCGCAGCGCGATTGATTGGGAATATTTTAAAAATGAAACCAGATAAAGGTTATTTTGTTATGAAACTATATATATATAATATAATGTATGCCATATTTTATGTCAATGAAGTTGTATAAAAGTTCTGTGCATTTAATATCATGTTTTAGAAAAAATTGACAAGGTTTCCTTTCAGGGCAGCAGTCCCTGAACATAGTGATGAGATGAAAGTTTGATGTCATCCGGAGATATTATTGTAAAATTTTTTATATTTATTAGCACTTAAGTAAAGTGCATGATCAGGGTTTTTTCCTTGAAAGGTTTTCCCCTGATCTTCGCCCGAATGGGATGCACTGTAGGGAAATGATGTACAAGATCAATAAATTAGAGTGGAGTACCCCTTTGAGTAGTCATTTCTGTGTGCTAGTTTAATTAAAGTTTCTAACTTAGAGAGTTAAAATTTTCTGCAAGTTCAGTGTTTTCAAGCATTCTAAAGTTCGTAAGTTAAAATTTTCTGCAAGTTCAGTGTTTTCAAGCATTCTAAAGTTCGTAAGTTAAAACTTTCTACAAGTTCAGTATTTTCAGGCATTCTAAAGTTCGTGAGTTAAAACTTTCTACAAGTTCAGTATTTTTAGGCATTCTAGAGTTAGTTAAAATTTGGTGCAGGTTCAGTGTTTTTCAGACGTTAGGTAAATTAAGCGAGTTCTTTCAGGTCGTTTAGACCTTCAATAAGTCACGCTTTTTTTCTCGGAGGGGGTTGTGACGGGTGCTTACGCGTTTCACTAACCTTCTCTCGCATTCTTTAAATGTTTTATTTATTTCAACCAATCTCCACCGAGAGTCAAAAGTGTGATTTATACAAATAAGATATTTTATAATTTCAGGTTTAGCAAGTTCGAACATGATATAAAAAAGAGGGAAATGAAATGAAGAGGAATGAATTGAGAGAGTACTTTTTCTAGTGGAAATATAGTCGTCGGGAGTAAAGTTTATTGAAAAGTATAGATAAAATCAGTTCGGGATAGAACTGAGAGATAGCTGAGATTGAAGCCACTTATTAAAGGAATCCAAATATCGAAGAAGTAGTTAGAAGAACCTGCTATAACAAAGGATATCAGGTTAGTTTAGTTTCTCAAATTAAATCTAAGTGTGTAGCTTAATTGTACGCGTCGACTGCCGTAGATTCAGTTAAGATTCCGTCGTTCATGATTATTGATTTCTTCTCATACTCCACTGTGTTTTATTGTTCTTAAAATTTGAATAGTATTTGTGTATTTCTCAATTAAAAAAAGTTAATAAATAAGATTGATTTATTGAATAAGTAGTAATCTATTATGAATTCAACACATTCAGATTTAGATAATACACGAAGGGGAGTTAATAATGTTAGAGGTAGTGATAGACTACGACAACTTTACTGGCGTTCTAAGTGTGAATCCTAAATTACACGGCATTCACCAATGCAGTGTAGTTCAGCTCCTCTCACACTCTACTCAACAGGGTACTATTAACATTATTGAAGGCGCATGTTATATTCTTTCCGTGTTATCCGAAAACTTTGTTTATTACACAAGACTCAAGTTTTCGCACCCCCTTTGCTTCGTGATGTGGTAGAACTACATGAAAGGATTACACTTGATGTTAATAACGTTGTTAAGTACCATGAGGAGTGAGTGTGACAGGAACTGAACTACTGCACTGATGTATGTAGGCGTGCCACATATAAAACACCTGTAAAGTATGTAAATAAAACGAAATATTTCTGTCAGGGACGTATTAAGTCTCTTTAAGGCCCTGGGACCAAAGAATGTATTTGAGGCCCTATGCCCTTATACAAAAGTAGGGCCTAAATAATATCTTTAAAAGTAGACAGTATATAGTCACTGTCAAATACTCGTTCAAGCAGTAATTTGAAACAAATAGAAGTGTGCGATTCACAATCTCGCAGACCTAGGCATAAATCGACTTGACCGATGGCCGCATTTTGACTGAATGAGTTGACTGTTTAGGGCATTAAGCCTAGGATAAGACACGGTCAAAAGCCATCATATAATAATATAGTCTTACCACTTTTGCCAGTTGACATGCAGTTTGAAATTCCCTGTTTTTCAGGGAATATGCACAGGAATTATATTTGACCATTAAAATCATCTGGATAATGATCTTATTAATACAGAGTAGAGAAAGAAGTGAGGTCCCCACAAAGGGCTAGGCCCTAGGCCCGGGCCCAGTTAGCTCATGCCTTAAGACGTCCCTGCGCTTTCTGTATACTTTCAAATGTTCTTTTTCTGATGTATTCGTCTTAGTTTTATTATTATTATTATTATAGCGATTCGAAACCTTAAAAGGAATTATGAATAACCTTCGATATAAAGAATTTAGGAGCAGAGGTACGTTCTTAAATATATTCTTAGAAAGTACAGTCGTTTACTTCAAAATCCTATTGAGTTATTTATGTTTTTCCACTATTACCACGTAAACTAGTCATCTGATTTTTATAAGATATATTATTAAGTATTACTTTGCATTTTGAATTACAATACACGACGTCTTAAAAACAAAGTAATTCAAGCATTTACTATTGATTTCCATCTGTGACATCAATAATTTTGATTTTAGTTAAAAAAAGAAAAATATTTTTAACACAATACATTTAAGTCTAATTTTTTTCATACATTGTGAGAAAATAGATACAAATACCCCTTTTTGCGTCCAAATGGAACCTGCTTACTGATTTATAAGAAAGAAGATTCCAAAAAGTTGAAATTAAGGACTATTTAATCTCTTGAAAAAATTCTTTGATAAAAGATAGAGTTATTGGATAAATAGCATCGTACCGAGTTTCAGTATATATCCATTCCTTTACCGTATATTTCGAAGCATTTATGAGATAACATTTCCTTCTATTAATACTATCGAACAAATGAAACATCGAATTTTCTGGTGGAAATGGTTCAGCCTTCTTTTAAATATGTATTACACACTTTTACAATTATCATTACGTTAAACTATAATTTGCTTAGGAATGTTTCACAGGTAGCAAATTCATTAAATTCGCTATTTAATATAGCAAATTAATACGATAGAATGCAAATGTATCTTCTATAGCCTGTTAAACTGAAGAAATTTATCAGATAGCATATAATGTTTAAGTCATTAAAGCTGTATACCGTATATTCTGCCGTATTATGCACATTCATGCTTTTTAACTGCAATTTTTAATTTTTTGGTATATTCGCCGAATACGCGCACCCTTTTTTTTTAAAGAAGAATCCTGAAATGCACAAGTGTAGTGCCCTATCTTTTGAATTCTAGATATAGTGTGTTAGTGACAAAATAAAAACATGAAATGAAATTAAACTTTGCATAATTAAAAAGACATTAAAAATGTTAGTATATCTAACACTCTTCATTGAACAGAATCTAATTATTTATTTATCGATCAGAGTTAATGATGGAATGAAGACAAAAATAATAGTTCGATTACATGCGCTGAAGATATAATAGAAGACGAATATATATGCTGAACTTTTTATGTCATCCTATAACTAATCATGTCAAAATAATTTTACAACAATTTAATTTATTAATTGAGATTCGAGTATCAATTCTATATTATTTTTCAATTTTTACACGCACGGAAATAAAGGGCAGTAAACCTTTATCCGGTTTCCTAGGCAGATATTATACATTCTAAATTTACGAATAAAAAAATTACTCGTAAGCGATACGAATGAAAAACTGCTTTGAAGATGAGAGAAGACATCCTATGAATATCTTTCAAGAAAACACACACAAAAAAAAGAAATATCCAAAATCTATGTCCTACATTCCGTTTTATCTCTTACGGAACACTTGTGTAACAGTTGACGCAATTCTTTTAACGGAGAAAGATCAGAGATCCGATAGTCGGATCAAACACTTTTAGAAACTTTCTTTTTTAAAAAAGAAAAAGATCCGAAAAAAGTTGTCATTTCTTGATACTGAGGGTGTGAGCTGGAAGTTCACGTGAAAAACTTATGGCGCCATCTATCGAATACAATAAAAAAAAAATACCTTCGAGGAAGAAATAAATAAAACTAAATACCTAACCTCCAGAAAAGAGGTAAGCTCTGTCAACCCTGAGAAAGATTAATGATGGTATTGGTAGAAATTGTGGGAGGAATGTTGAAACTGTGATTTTTAGCTTCCGGTTCAATGGAGTGGAAGATATTTATTTCTTTTTACCAGTTGAGAAATGTGAGCCAGATTAAGATTTCCGGCCCCGGTTTTCCATTTCCTGCCCGATTTATCCCGCATGTCTATTTTTAGGAAATATTTATACTTTTCTCACCGCAAACATTTAATTTGAAATTTTACACAATTTTATTTTCTCCAACTTCTGGTAAAGCATTTGAAATTTTTACATTGTTATTGACCGAGTCTAGAATTCTGAATTCCCTTCTATTTCTATACAGCTGCTGCCATTCACAAGAAATAAAACTGTAAAAATTAACTTTCTGTTGAGGGTTTTCAAAATGCATTGATAATTATAGCTCGTAGCTCCAACTGTACCCCCATTCAATAATTTATTAAAACAATTCACATAATCTGAATTTTAAGTAATCTGTTACAAAATAAAAGTGTCTGCATCTTATGAAAACAAGTCAAGGAAAAAATCGCTTTTTTTGATACTATCAAAACATACCTAGATTTTTTTTTTACTAAATTTTTAAAGCATATTCAAATTCTTTATTCAACTTTTCATATTTATATACCGTATTTACTAGATCGATACCGTATTTATATACCGTATTTACACCATCGATTTTAACCCACACCCCTATTTCTATACACAAGCCGCAAAATGTTTTTGTGGGAAAAAAATAAAATGTAGTGTAAATGGTTTATCGATAACCGATATTTACGAAATTAAAATGAGAACAAATAAAAAAAGTGAATAATTAATTTATTTTACAAGTATTGAATACTTTTTCATACACACAGGAACCTTTAACTGCTAAAACTATCAGTATCATGTTTAATTTCTCCCATTCAAAGAATTTTTTCGCTTTCGATTATAAACCGCACCCGATTTTCAGTACCATTGACATTTGAAAATAGCGGCTTAGATTCGAATAAATAGGATGCATCATAAATTGTATTTTTTTCTCTAAAATTTTAACGAAGCCCACAAGAAAATATTTTGAAGTTTTAAAACTTACAGTGGCGTCAGAGGCGTAGCTACCGCAGTATCAGCCGTATGAATGATACTGCGGTAGTGTAGTGTTACCATAAATTGCGGCCCCTGTAGCATGGGGCCCCGACTTATGTAAACAAAAAAACTCATGACACGAAAGAATCCTCCAAAAAGGCATCCAAGATAATTTCATATAGGAATCACTATCAGGAATAGCTACACCAGTGAGTATTGTGATTGCTCCGCTTTGATATGTTTATATAATTTAAAACATTTTTCACTCCCAAACTGGCTCATTCATAGAAAATTATTTAAAACAAGGAAAGTTTTCTCAATCAGTTTATGTTACTCCTTACAGTCATACTTAGTAGAACTAATGCTTAAATTTAAGATTTGTACACAAGACAATTAAGTAAGATTTTAAATGACTACCACTTTGGTGAAATATTTTAACAACTTGTAAAGTTTTAAACTTGTCAAACTGATTAAATCTCGATATAACTTCTTTAAGCATATTTGTCAGAGTTTTCAGTAAAATTAAGACTTTAAAGAGGTATTAATGAATTCTTTATAAAAGACCATCTACAGCATAACTTTAACGAGAACGATAAAAAAAGATAATATCGTATTAAATTAAGTTGTATAATGTGATAAAACCATTTTTCCTAGAAAATAATATGTTTGGACCTATAAAAGTGCCTTAAAAATAATTAAGAACTTAAAAGGTAATACTCACTGAATTTTGAATGTAAGAAGTTGTAAAAACAAAAAAACCTTTCTTTTAGAATGATAAATTTATTGGATTTTAATTATAAATTTTAGATTTTGATTAAAAATAAAACGATTATCGATGGCCAAAATTTTAAAAAATTTGAAGTATTATCTGTTTTGCCTAAGAAATGTTAAAGTAAATTGCTGCAGTTCTCAGAAATTCCGAAAAATGGAAGCCTTATTAGCAAATTTTTATCTCTACTTTTATTTCCAAATTGTTATCTTATTTAAGTGCTACAATATTCTTCAGAAAAAGTTTAATTCATGCACTAATTAAATTTCACTAAAAGTAAAAAGAAATTTTATATTTTTTCCTTTGATTGCAGTTTGTGTTATCTTTGTCCCTCAAAAAATTAGCATTAACAAACTAAATAAATAAAATTAATTAATGCAATATTTTACGGAAAAAATTCAAAATTTGGTAGATAGTTTTCAATTTTTTATGATAATGTTGGGAATTATAATCAAGCTTGATAACGAAAAACACTGGAAAGAAAAACAAACAAAAGATATTGCAAAACTAATTTACTGAATTTATATAGAATACAAAATGATAAATATAAATAGAGCATAATGTATTGTATGTTATATGTTCATTAATTATATAAGCATTTAAAAGAAAGCATTGCAATAATTTTTATAATGTATTCACACACAAAAAAACCGATTGATTAGAAAAAAATATCATTACCATCAACTAAAAATGCACAAATGTATTAGTAAAAGCAAAGAAAAACAGAAAGCAATGATTCATTTTAAAAGTAAATAATTTATTTATCACTGCTGAATTTTTAAACATATCGTTGTGAAATAGCAAATATTTAACTCTCACTTTTATGAAGAAAAAAACACTAACTTTTTACAAAGAAGTCTATGTTACTCTTTATCCGAACTGTCAACAGTGACTAAAAATAGAATTTCGTACTTTACACACTCTCCCTGAAGAATAACCAGAAACAATTTACGCTGATTAACCAAACTTTATTTTATCACGCTGATTTGCACCATCTTTATTCGTGGCTATGATAAACAATGCGATCTTAACCACTGTGTTTATATTCCGTAGCCTGAGTATAAATTGATGCTGAGTAAGGCGTGTTAAACAACTTCACTCAAAGTGGTTTTATCGATTTCTTTTTCCCGGGGTTTTATCGCTGAAATCGAGACCAAACTTGCTGATTCAGGAACGTTCCCTGCAAATAACTTGCATATATAAGACCAATTTAATATCAATAAAGTCCTTTTTTATTGCTCGCTTTCTGTAAAATGGCAGCCAGTCGGAATTCATCGATGTGGTACGGTTCTATCGTAATCGCTTTATTATTGCCCGTGGCAAGTCTTGCCGCAAGCATAGCGTCTCCTGAAAGGTGTCCAGTAACTAATACTCATTGCCGGTGCGTCTTTAAGGGTCCTTTTTATAGCTTAAAATGCAACTCCGTGAGAGAGATGTCTGATTTTAAGGCGATCGTTGAAAGCATGGACGTAAATGCTGCGATTTTAGAACTCGATTCGTTGCATTTGGACTTTTTGCCATTAAATGCTTTATATAACAGCTCCGTACATACGCTTATTGTCAGTAATAGTACATTTCAAAAGTTTTACAATTCTTCTGAAGTCCAACCAAGTGTAGTAAACTTGCATCACTTGTCTCTTGAAAATGTAACGTTCCGTGAAAATGCTAAATGGAAGCATTTTATGAATCTGACGAACTTGCAAGTGCTTTTTGTGTATAATAGCACTGTTGAGAATAGCATTAACGCCAATTTCAATCGATATCTCAGCAAAGGACTCGTGTCCATTACAGTTGCCGAGAGTAATCTCACATCTATAGAAAGAGACAGCTTGTCTAGTTTTAAAAATTTAACATCTTTACGTGTTTCTCATAATAATGTAAGGACATTTAGCAGAGATGTTATGCCTCAAACAGCAAAAGTGGATCAACTGCGTTTAGAGTAAGTAAAAATTTTCTACTTAAAGGTAAATATATATATATCGTCCTTTTCTTTTAAAATTACTGAGCGATTGATATGTATTAATTTTTTTATATTGACAATAATACAAGAAACGAGTTTTATCGTATATAAAAGTGAAACAAAAGAAAATTTATATTGCTTAATTTAATGTATCATGAAACAGTTTTTTAAGTTAACAGTTAATACGTCTGCAAAATCAATCTGTGCATAAAAAAAACCGGGGAAAAAAGATATATTCTGATGCGTATTTTATATTTTAATCATCATAGTTTAAATCTAGATAAAATTTTATAACCATGAATATATAGTAAAAAATAACAATTACTTAACTGTAAATAAAAAAATATTCTAATCCTATCAGAAATGGTCAAATTGAAGCAAAATGCTTTTCAAAATAGTTTCGAGTCAAGCACAGTTTACAAATGATAACATTACATTTAGAAGTATTAGTAGGAAAATTGTACTAGCAAGTAAACAGATTACAAAACCATTTTTGTAACTGCAGGTAAAATATTGTGCATTAGCAGGAAAAATTTATTATAAAAATAAAGATAACAGTATGTAATTTCGCTTATCTGTTTAAGAAGAATATAACTTTTATAAATACGACTAAGAATTTATTTTTAAAAATTCTTGCATAGATTGATTGATTGATTTTGGGGTTTATTGGCGCAAGAGCCGATTTCGGCTATACTGCGCCAAACATTTGTTTTAATATCTGTGGTCTAGACTGGAAGAGAAAGACAGAATGAATTGAATGACAAGAAAGAGGGTCGAAAATAGAGAAGGGTCATTAGGGTACCACGGGTTCGTGAAGCCCGTGTTTACCAAAGACTGTAAACCCCTTGGGAAAAGGAAAAGATTACTAGGGCACCTCGGGATTGTGACACCCGTACTCACCTAAAGAAGGTGAGCCCCCTGAGGGGTTTCTTGCATAGATATCAGCTATATTGATCATATCATTACAAGTCTTAAAATTATCAATTGGGAGTTGTTAATGCTTAAAGATTCTCTCCAAAATTTTTATTAGTTAGCAAGATTTCAAATAGTTTCTTTTATGCATTTTATTTCAAGAAATTCCCCCAGTAGTGCCATCAAGAGGGAGGGGAATTCAGACACCTTCCCTCATTGCTTTCTATTTTTTGTCACGTTGATTATAATTTTGTTTATATAATAAGTAAAATAATTGGTTGAATTGTCGAATCGGCCACTTATCCCGCCAAGTGTTTTTTTGCCAAATCGATAAATGCGCCAAATCTGGTAATCCTCGTGAATTTGTATGAGTGAGGGAGAAGTCAGATAGCGGCGTAAAAACGCACTAAGTTGGCAATTTTTCAAAATTTGGCGGACCAGTGGCCGATTCGACAATTTCACCTAAAAATTCCCCACACAAACAAAGGTAACAATAATTTCAATTCTAATTGTTAATAAAATTTTCATTAATTAATTCTAATTGTTTATTAAATAATTTATTTTTAACTGACAATCGATAAAATCTAAAGATTGTTTGATGTGGTACTGGGGTACGGTACGAGAATGGTGAAATCTCTTTCAACCCTCGACCCCACTTCTTTTCAAAAAAGCTGTTTGATCCACTGCCTGTGACATCCAGCATTACTTTAATTGATTCATTTAAAATAATGTTATTCAGTTGCTTCAATTATGATTTTTTAAAGAATGTTAGTAGCTAGAAATAGTTACTTAGTAATTAAAGATTGGGAATAAAAAATAATATTAAAAATATATAAGAATCTGCTTAGAACTAGACTACCCTATTAAGCTTCTTAATTCGTGTATGTTAGTTTGATTTAATCCTGACTAGAGGTTCCACGATGTGACTGTATAATCCTACAAATCCGACCTGACATCATGTCTATCCTCTTGGGACTTATTGTAAAAAAAACAGTTGAGACCTGTGTAGCAATTCAGTACGACCTTGCAGAACTCATAGATTATGTATTCTCATAACACAACCAATGCGAGTAGCACTAATATACTGCCTTTATTGAATTCCAAAATGGGCTGACAGACATTTCTTATTCTTATACGAGGTGTAACACGATCTTCTCATAATCGAATGATAAACCAGTGGTGTAATTCTCCTTTCACTCAGAGTTTGAGAAGTCGTTTCTCCCTCCTGCGTCGTTCGAATGCGTGAAAAAGGTAATCATTCTTACTTACCAACATTTCTTCTATTCGTGGATTTGACTTTTGTGTCATCCCTTCTTCAATGTTTTACAGTTTTAATGACCAACATCTTATTACTTTCTTAAATTTATTGTTCTCAATCAAGTACCAATTATTCCTTGTTAAAAGACACGGCCTTTCTCCTTGTTAAAAGACGCAGACTTTAGTTAATTGCATTCAAGTCCATTCGTTATCGAATGTTCGTTTGGCAATGTCTGGAACACGTTTGGCTGAATCTTTTTACTAAAGTTTTGGTGAAATTGTGGAATCGGTGACTGGTCCGCCAAATTTTGAAAAATCGCCAACTTAGTGCATTTTTACGCCACGATCCGGCTTCTCTCTCACTGATATAAAATCACAAGGGTTACCAGATTTGGCGCATTTATCACTTTGGCAACAACAAAAAATTGGCGGGATAAGCGGCTGATTCGACAATTCAACCAAAGTTTTTATTACGAGCAATCTGAAAAATCATGATAGAGCTTTGCTTTCTATTGATCTTATTTTTCCTTTCAACACGGTAATTATTAATATCTACATTCGATCTAAATTGAATTGACATAGGTACTTTGCATGAAGAAACAATACAAATTATTTTTCTTTTCTCGTCATTTAAATATAGAAGAACCGAATTCATTTACATAGAAATTTCGATATTTCTATAGAAATTTCATTTGTTCTTTTCATATAAATAAAATTAGAAAATTCTTTTATTTGAATACATATAAAAATGAATCTAAAAGACTTGCCTTGAGCTATCTCTCTGAGTATTTTTTGCATTCATTCGAGTAAATGTCAATATAAAAGGAGTTCTAGCATTATAAGAATTTTCAAATACCTATTAGAATGTTTTGCATAATTTTCAAATTCGTGTATTTGGCAAACTATTTTCAAAATAAATATTTTATTCCAATTTTTTGCGATTCACTCGCTTTTTTAAATGAATATCACCTGAATTTGAAATAAAGGTCACTAGAAATGAAATAAAAATTGCCTATCCTGTAAAATAAAAATCACTCATATTGTGAAATGAAAATCATTTTTATAAATAATATTTTTTCATAGGCTTCCTCCTTTAAATATTTCTCTTTAAATCCCTTGAAGAAAAGCAAAATGTAATATCCTGGCGTGAGTTCCTTTAAAATCTCACTTTGCTTGTTTATCCTTTAGAAAATATATGAGCGCATATATCTGAGTTGTGTGAACTTTATAGTCATTTATTCTGAGAAAAATTTAAATTTATGTCAGTTATTCCATGCTGCTGTGTACAGAAAAAGTTATTCATCGTGAATAAATATTTTTTCACAGCTCAGATTCAAATAATATTATGACCTTAAAGGAGTATGAAAATATTAGTTTTTCATCTTTGGAGAGTTTCTGACTCGAAAGTTATGAAAAGAGAATGACTTAACCTTCTATGAAAACATATATGTTTTGTCTTTGTTTTGTTTTATTAAGAACGCAGCAGTAATGTGTTTATTGTACTATCAATATACATATTTAATAACGTTATGAATATACCTCATTATTATTATAATTAATGACACAATTGCATTTAATATAAATAATTGATGATTTTGAGTCTTATATCTACTATAAACATGAAATTCAGTTTAGAAGGCTAAACATTTTTAATAGAATTTTTGTCTGCTTTAAGCATTATTTCCCCTTTATAGAATAATAAATTATGCATTAATTAAGCGTTTCTCAAACTGCGGGGCGCGACCCCCTAGGGGGTATGATAACCCTAAAAGGGGGGGCGCAAGTGTATCAAAAAATAAAAGATTACTAAAAAAATTATTAATTTACTGAAAAAAAGCATAACAAAATACATTCTGACATAATAAATAAGAAAATACACATTTACACTAATATAATACACTTATAAATTTATCAGTACTGTACAATGTATTTGCTAATAAATTTATCAGTAGTAAACAAAGAGCGAGTTCAATAACTAGCACCGACTTCCATGGGATTGTCATATACAAAAATTTTATCCAAAATTTAATATCTATCTTGATAATTTGTGCGGTTATATGGTATTACACCATGATTAAATAGATTATGAATGAGGTAAGTTCATATCCATTTCAGAAGGTGAAATTACTAAACATCTTTATTTCGCTCAATCCGTTACTATATTATTTCCCTAGCTGGTTTTATGGCTCTAAGGTAACTCATTAAATCCATCATCAGATTCTTTCATAGCCAGATACAACAGTATAAAAGACTACTAATTTAAACTTAAAAACGTAGACATAAAGTATTTCTCTGACAAATAGAACTAAACACACTACTTCCAACGAGTTCTCGTTGAAAGAGGAATAACATACCCAAGCTGGTCTGCCTTCCTTCTTCCATCAACACCTGTTACTACACAGTTTATAATTAAAGTCGTATTATAGCTTTAGTATCATATTACATTATTATTGCATTCAATACAACGTTATTGTATGGGGGGAGGGGGACGACGCGATAAAAATTATGATAGAAAATTGGGTCGCAAATACTGAAAGTTTGAGAAGCACTGCATTAATTCAAATGATTGATATTGGTGAGGTTTTTAATTTGTTAGTCAGGGGAACAAATGTATAAAATACTTGATACCACTGTAACAACTAAATAACCAGATTAGTCTAAAAATGAGCTTTATTGAAAACAATGGGCAAATACCCATTAATAATACCCTTCAACATAATCCCCTTCCCTATCAATAAGTAGCTGCATTCGAGTTTTCCACCGTTCAAAGCAGTGCTGTGTTCATTAAGTGTACCTTCGTAAGTCTTTTTTACTTTTACAGACTGAAATGTATTCATCAGATAGCATCAATTTTTCATAAGAAAAAAAAAAAAAAAAAAAAAAAAAAAAAAAAAGTATTTCTCTGAAAAAAAAAAACAACTACTTCAACGATTCTCGTGAAAGAAATAACATACCAAGCTGGTCTGCCTTCCTTCTTCCATCACACGTATACACAGTTTATAATTAAAGTATTATAGCTTTAGTATCATATAATTATTATGCATTCAATACAACGTTATTGTATGGTGGGAGGGGGACAACGCGATAAAAATTATGATAGAAAATTGGGTCGCAAATACTGAAAGTTTGAGAAAAAAGTTTGAAAGTTTGCACTGCATTAATTGAAATGATTGATATTGGTGAGGTTATTAATTTGTTAGTCAGGGGAACAAATGTATAAAATACTTGATACCACTGTAACAACTAAATAACCAGATTAGTCTAAAAATGAGCTTTATTGGAAACAATGGGCAAATACCCATTAATAATACCCTTCAACATAATTCCCTTCCCTATCAATAAGTAGCTGCATTCGAGTTTTCCACCGTTCAAAGCAGTGCTGTGTCTCATTAAGTGTCACCACCTTCGGTAAGTCTGCCTTTTAGCCTTCACCTCTTCTACAGACTGAAAATGTATTCCCATCAATGCATTTTTTCACTTTAAGAAATAGGTAGAAATCATATGGGACGAGTTTTTGAGTACGGTGGATGAACTAGCTTAGTAATGCGTTTGCTGCCGTGTACTGTTTTACAGAGAGTGCAATGTGCACCGCGGCGTTGTCTTGATCAAGTTTTTCGGTAGCAGTTTTGTGCAAATTTTCACCATATGCAAATATTCTCGGCTAAAATTTCCTATTGTTTCTCTGGTAATGTCCGTAATATCTGACATCATCCGAACACTCAAACGTCTATCTTTTCGCACGATTTCATAATTATTTTTGAAGGTTTTTATCAGTTCTTGATGACACAGGTCAACCAGAACGTTTATCATCTTCAAAAGCCTCCCGACCTTTCAAAAATCATTTCTGTCACTAAAATATTTGACCGCGTGAAATGCAGTTATCTCTCTAAACACTTCATTCAACAATTTAAAACATTAAGTTGTTTTATTTTATTTTAAGAGGAATTTCAAATGTATGCGCAGCTTGATTTTTAAGTTTATCATGATCGCGGCGCTTCAACACGGCAATAACTTACTCAAATAAGGGTTTAAAAAAACTGACCTAAATAGAGGGATGGAATAACGTGTCACCAGCCCCAGAAGGATCAAGGTCAATTACGAGAGTAAGTCGGAAAATAAGTTTTCCCGGTTGACTGTGGTCAGAGTTGTGCATGAAAGTCAAAAGATAGAATGGGCCATTAATGATAAGACATAACTTTATTTTTCCACTTAAGTTCCAAGTACATTGAGGCATTTGTCATACCGCTTGATAAGCTTCAAAAAGCTCTCCAGGAAAACTCAATAAATATAAAACAGATAATCATTCACAAATGGTCATAATTAGAAAGCACTATAATGCAAGTGTAGATTATAAGAAATGCCCTCAAAACATCTGAAAGAGCTGTTTTTCCTAAAGTGCTACAAATGTGCATTAGAATGTACATAATGTCGATTGTCTCCAGTAAAAGATTGGACGGAAGTTAATATGCTTCATTTGAAACAGTACAGTAATACCTCGATTTACGCGATTTTCAAATCTCGTCGATTAGTCTTTTTTTTCCTTCACTGAAACACAGACGGCATCAGTTCTACAGCAGATGGTATTTTGGTAATGTGATTGGAGATGTTGTCGATCCTGTCAGGCAAATAAATTTAGTAGTGGATAGTGATGATGTTCTAGAACTGCTGGATTCCCTAAATCAGGAGCTGACGATAAGCTCACACAATTCAATGAGCAAGAGTAAGGTACAGTAGAACGTTGTTTATCCGAATCAATTGGGACCGGACACCGTTCGGATACGCGATTGTTCAGATAACCGAATGCGATCCATGAAGTATATGAAACCGGACACTATACGAATATAGAAAATCATCACATGCAGGAAACGTGTTTGAAGAAAAAAATAAGTGCAAAATGTCGCAATTTTACTTTTATTGTGGAAAATAATCACTTATTTTTCGCTGTACCATTGTACACCTTCGTGTTTTCGCTGCAAGGTCTCTGATTCTCTTGGTTCGGATATTTGACGCTCCGGATAAAGAACGTTCAGATAAAAGACGTTCTACTGTATTGAAATCTTTAGACCCAGTTCAATAAGAAGATCGAATGGCGATTGAATATTTTTTTGACAGAAGTCAACATTTTAAATGAAAAATGGTTACAGATTTTAGAAAATATAGACTTCATTGAAGAGCAAACAAAACAAGATATACAAAATATTAATATGTTACGAGAAAATTTTGCGAGAGAAAATAAAAAGAAACTTTGGGCCGACAGACTACTTTTATTAGATTTTATGAAACTTTCAACATCTAAATAACTTCGGATTGCAATTCTGTATCTGTGTTATCTAAGATTTATTAAACATTTTTTTTCAAAATTATTATTCTCTTTCGTGTCTATAGGCCCAAATAAAAATAATTTATATGCATGTAAATGCGAAATCATACCCCTACTTACGCGGTTATCACTGAGTCCCACCTATCGCTAAGTTCGGGGTTTTACTGTACTACACAAGTAAATTCTAGAGTTCGAACGAGTGCCATACAACAGCATTAATGCATGTGTGGGTCATGTGTAGAACCTGTAAAACCGAAACCACAACAGTAGGCCAAGCAATATAGTGTTACTACAGGACGACATATAACTCATTCGCACGGCAGATAAAGCCTGTATACCTTTTTCTCACCCATTGGCGGAATATTGGAGCTCGTGTACAGGTATATCCTCTTAAACCTTCAGATTTCGCCGACGTCTGATATGCCATGGTCGAAATAGCTACAAAGATTCATATGCGGAAGATTTCTTCGATGTTAAACCACCAAAAACATCAACATACAATGAGTTCATCAATAAAATCAAGTAGAAGGTATCACGAGTTGGACCAATACGTCTGTGTCTATTTTATCAAGATGCTTTACTCCATTTCTAAGCCTTAATATGTAAGGCATAACGGCTATTCATTTGCAATCATATCATCATCTGAAAGATTGTTGTAAAATTTATCATAGTTTGCTTATTTGAAGGAGAGAGAGAGAGAGGCCGTCTATCCATTATCATTTATTCTTGAATTCTTTTAGAGATTAGTCTATCATTGCAAGGGCGAATGGTTGTACATCCGCTCAGTAACAACCGAATTAATTTGCTATTCCTTCAGCAATCCATTCAGATATTCCACAGAAGAAGCCTTCCAACTCAAGAAATATTGTTAAAGAGACCTGATTAGGGCATAGAGTTTCTTAGTGTTTTTTTCTTCATCCACTTATTGATTGAATTTAAAGTTCTTTGATCTCTATTTGGGTCCGTTTGTAGCTACTTCACGCTGTAGAAAGCTGTAAGATTCTCACTCAAAGAATCTTGTACAATAATTCAGCGTAATAAACCTTACTTTTTTGAAGTCTTATCTTAGGTTAAATTTTGTACTTGCTTTAAATTTATTATTATATCAAATGCTCGTGTTTCCTTCAATCTATACAAATAAATAAAATTGAAGTGTCTGTTTGTAATTTCAAATTAGCAGCTTTTTACTTAATGCACTAAAAGTATATACGGTACTCATAACAAAAAACAATTTTTAAAATTTTTGTCTGTCTGTCTGTCTGTCTGTCTGTTTGTTCCGGCTAATCTCAGAAACGGCTGGTGCGATTTTAAAAATTATTTCACTAATGGAAAGCTACATTAACGGGGAGTAACATAGGCTATATTTTATTCCCGTATTCTTACGGAACGGAAACTATACGGGTGAACGTGAAACTGAATGCCAAGATGAACGCCAAATTGAACGCCAAGCTGAGCTAATGAAGTCGTTGTTTTGGTTACTGGCGACCGATGCTGTTCATGAGACATAATAGTGTTACGCGCACATGATAATACGCTGACACGTGCATAATTTTTTTTTTTTATGAAGGAGAATCTCACTGTTCAGTTAAGTAGAGCATCGGCTGTTTCGGATGCACTTTTAAAAATAATAAATCAAGGCTTCATAAGCAAAAAGCAATGCAAGAACAAAAAATTGATAAGTTTACGGTTAGTTTTAATCCTTTCTTTTTTTTTTTTATTTACATTTTTAGTCACATTTAAACAATATTTATTATAATCCAATCTATATCTATACAAATAAATAAATTGAAGTGTCTGTTTGAATTTCAATTAGCAGCAATTGTTTGCGGGGGCGGGGGTTTAAGGGTCGTCAGAAATTCCGATTTTTAAGTTATTAGACGTACAGTCTTGAAACTTAGTAAGTAGATTCCTCTCATAGGTAGAGATACGCTGCAAAATGGGTTTCGTGAAAATTGCCCTCAAGTGCGTTGCGGGACTTAAGGGCGTTATAGATAATTATTTCCATTTTTAACTATTAGACGCACAGTCTTTATATTTGATAAGTAGATTTCTTTTATAGAGTAGAGATCAGCTATAAGAAGGTTTTGTGAAAACAGACCTCTAAATGGCGTTGCGGGGGATTTAGTGGCGTACTAGATAAATATTTTCGTTTTTAAACTACTTCACCTCCCTGCTTGAAAATGGTAGGAATGTTTCTTTCATGGAGTAAATATCCGCTACAAAACAGGTTTGGGAAAAATTGACCCTCAAGGGGTGTTAAGGGCAGATATAAATAATTATTTCCATTTTTAAACTATTAGACGCACAGTTTGAAATTTGTTCAGCAGATTCCTCTCATAGGATAGAGATACCCTAAAAAATGTGTTTTTGTGAAATTCGACCCCTAGGCCGCGTTGCGGGGGTTCAAGGGGCGTTACTGATAATTTTTTTTGCATTTTTAATTTATTGGACGCACAGTTTTCAAATTTTGCTAAGCAGATTTCTTTCATAGTGTGCAATTCCCCTACAAAATTGGTTTTGTGAAAACAGACCAGAAGTGGCGTCATAGATAATTATCCCCATTTTTAACTATTAGACGTACAGTCTTGAAATTTGATAAGCAGATTCCTTTCGTAAAGTAGAGAACCGCTACAAAATGGGTTTCGCGAATATCAACTACTAAGTTTAATTTCGGGAGATTAAGAGGCGTAATTGATAAATATTTCCATTTTAAACTATTTGATCATCCTGCTTGAAAATTGGTAGGCATGTTCCTTTCATGGAATAGAGTTCCTCTAACAAAGAGTAAACCGAAAATTGACCCCAAGTAGGGTTGCGAGGGGTCAAGAGGAGTTACAGAAAGAAATTCCTGTTTTTAATTGTTAGACCCATATACTTGAAATTTGTTAAGCATGTTTCTTTTGTTGAATAGGGATCCACTAAGAATGTATTTTAAGCAAATCAAGTTCTGGGGGTGCAGGGGGTTACTGGGACGTATTGACAAAAAAATTACTTTTTCGAGCTACAAGGACTATAATAATGAAATTTGGTTTGCATTTTTCTTTTGTTGAGTTGAAATCCGCTAAGAGCGGTTATTTTGGAAACGGCTCTCACGGGATTACTGAGATATTGATAGTAAAACTTTTGTTTTTTTTCCTGTTAGATTTAGACTTGAAATTTGGCTTGCATGTTCAATTTACGGAGTAGAGATCCACCGAAAATTGGTTTTGCGGAATCTACTTGGTTTTTGGGTTACGAAAGAGCAAACATCATTATATGCTTCAATTTTAGAGATTTTTAGAAAACACAAATTAGATGAGTTCTGCCCCTTTTTTTTTATCAACAGGCGACAGTTACAGGTATAAGTATATTTTTCAATACAATCGAATTCTTAATGCAGGACTTAGATATCAATAATTTATACATATTATAAGCAGTAAAAATTTATAAAACATCATGAAATTCCCAGCGAAGCGGGCGGGTAACAGCTAGTACACAATATATTCAAAAACCGAAGTTTCTGATCAGTCGTAGGCACGTTATCAAAGGTACCTCGTCGTTGTATTTTACTTTCGGTTGTTCAGTCGGCAATGTTTGAAATTCCTTTGACAATCAATTTTAACTCGTATTCATCATTGGGGTTATGTTTATATCAGGAGCATTTGGAAAAATTGTTTTGCAGCCTATGATTAGACCTCATTTTTCGAAAAAGACGATAGTATCACATCTAAATGTACCAAGTTGATTAAATGTGAGTGTTTGTTATTGTCCCACTAAACTACTCCAAAACTTTTGGTGACCAAATTGAAACAGTTTTTGATGCAAATATGTATCATGATATTCAAAAGCTACATCTGACATTAATTCTAAGACTTTGATTATTCCCAATATTCAGGGTTGTCGGGAATGAATGACCCGAATACAAAACTTAATAATTCTTAGATGAATAAACAGTAAAAGATCATTAGTATGTCATTCTGAAGATACAATATGAAATATTTAGTTTGTAACATTGTTTTTGTACAATACGTGGCAGAAATGTTGTAATCAAGATGTTTTTGAAATTGTGAACAGAAATGGCAAAGGCGTCCCAGCGGGATTTTGTATGCTCTCTTTTGCAAAAATTTTGTCAGTAATCACGCTCCAGCGGAATTTCGGAGAAAGTACCATAGAAATGTATCGATATCTAACAGTTTAAGAAGATGATATAAACAGTACACCTGTGTAAAGGCAAAAGTCCAGGGCGACCAAGTTCACAATGAAATTATCCGGGTGACTTAAGGAAGTCACGCTAAGTACTTGTGCAAACAAATTTTACTTTAGGTCAAGAAACGTTTCGTATGGAAAACATTTCATATTGTATCTCTACAATGACATCTTAATTATTTTTTCTGCTTATTTATCTGGAAATTATTAAATTTTGTAATCGGGTCATTCATTCTTGATAACCCTATATATTGTATCTTATTACATCAACAACTTCCGAAAACTGTAAGACCAGTTAAAAATATACTGCATCATGTTAAAAACATATGTTTCACGTAAGTTTTCAACGTGTATGGTGACGATTTATAAGCAATTCTATTCAAATCACCAAGCTTAATATACCAAGAATTTTTGTTCAAGCAATTTCTCTCAGTAACCTTAATTGCCTGTCAGTCAAAAATTGCGTATGGTAGCTTTAGAAAAAAATCGTAGTTGTTATAATGCATTAAATTCGTGAAAGAGTTTATCAGAAAAAGGTTCTAGTCATATTCATGTAATGACAAATTTAGTAGAATCAAAGATAATAACATACATGTATATACTGTATATACTAGTATAGTATACTTGTAACATACGTGTATATACTTAGTATAGCTAGGCAGTTTCTTCCATTTCGAATAGGTGTGTCCCCTAATGCAAAGGATCCCGTGTACTTTAACACTTTATTTCTACATATGTATTGTAAAATAACTTGCTACTTTTTTAGTTTTCTTATGGGAAATTTTTGTTTTGCAATTGAGAAAGAGAATTACATTGTTAAATATTAATATTAAGCTCGTAACTAAGTTCTCATCGTTTTTTTTTTAAATTTCAACTGCAACCAATCATTAAATGTTTTTGATACATTGTTTTAAATCATTCAGAAGAGGATGTTTTATTCTACCGGAATTAGTGTTTTTTTTATTCGAATTAATTTATGTTAATTTTCAGATAATTAAAACGGAAAGTCAAATTGAGAGAAATGAGTATTTTTGACACCTGTTTGCTTTTGATTAAGGTTCTAAGATCACAAAAGCTGTTCACGACCTTAGTGCAATGTACGGAGAAAATGTTAAGACTGAAAGAACCGCTCTGTCTCTTTTAAATGCTATTCACGGAGTTTCGTACAATATCGATACATAATTTAGAGCTTGGTTGGGTGAATTTTTCATGTCGAAACCGGGTAATTTCTACCAATGAGATATTGAAAATCTTGCTGAACATTGGGAAGAAGTTGTAAACGACAAGACGATTTTTGATAAACTAATTGTTAATTTTTGTTGCAAAGTAAATTAAAATTTTAAAAAAAAATGGCTGGAACTTAGTTTTTAGTTCAATATATCATCAATTATATATTAACAAAATTTGTAATTAGCATTTTACCTTTTACGAAGTTCCTAATTTCTCTCATCTTTAAAATGCAATGATTGTCTAATTAATGGAAAAATTCAATTGGGATCAAAAATCAAAAATAATAATTGAATGTGTAATGTTTTAAAAGCCTATTCCAAAAAGAATCAGGCTCTACTAAAGCTTTTGTTTCAAAAAATTAGAAATGTTGAAAATAGCAGTTATTAACTTACTTTCTGTGTCTTGACATTCATTTTTTTCCCTTTAGAATTTTTTGATTTATGTCATTTCTCCCGAATTGTGATAAAAGTGAAGAGAAAAATGTAATCAAATTATAATTGATGATGTTTTCAGCATTAAACTTTTATAGAAATAATATTTTTTTATAAAAAAATGTGAAATTCATCTTTTTTATCATGTTTTTAGACATTTTCATTGTATAAGTGTAAAACAGAGATAAGCAAAATTCCAAAAAAGGTATAAAATTTTCGTCTAGACATTCTATGGAGAAATTTTGTTCTGACGTTAAATTTAATTTATAAAACGGTAGAACATAGAAATTGTTTTTCTAGTATGTTAGAGTAAGTTCATCATAGTTGGATTGCAGTTTCAGCTCTATGAACATTCCCAAACCATTTTTCTTATGCTGTAGGAATAACAACGAATGTAGGTGAACCTTATTTTTGTTACGGTACACTTTTAACAATTTCAAAATTTGGCGCCACACTACCAATAAAACAAGTTTAAAATAATTTTTCTTATCTATAAATACACAATGTAAAATGGTTTATGATAGTAATTTTTAATGTTAAATAAAGCAATATGTACGTCAAAGGCAACAAAATGCTTATTGAGTAATTAATCTTAAGAATGCATTTAATGGGAAATTTCATCTTTATGATTTTTGATAATTTCCATTACGTCTGGTCATTAAAATGATTATGTCACTCTCATTTCATCATCTACATTTAAAAGCTTCGATCTTTTTTTTTTTTTTTCATATTTGTTAATGCTAAAAATCCGAATTCACACAAAGAAGATGTTGAAAATTATAACAATATTTTATAAGGCTTTTTTGGCTGTTATGGGATAATAGCCTCTAATTTTAATTCAAAATTAATTCACTTGCTCTTCCGAATATTTTAAAATTAAATCTCGATTATTACAGATCGAAATTAGTTATTTCTCTTCATTTAAAGTTAATTCATATGCAGACATATCTGTTGTCACAAACAGAATATGAACCCAATAAATTTTTTTGTATCTAAATTAGGAAGTAATGAATAACTTTCTCCTCTAGTATTGTCAAATGGTCTATAACAATTTTATGAATAGTTTGTTTCTATAAAAGGACCAAATGATTCAGTTGTGGATTTTTTAATGTTTTTTTCTCGAAGTATAATTAATAGGTAAAAAAATTTGGTGGTACTGAAAAAGTAAAGCTGCTCAGTGGTTGAGAATCACTGCATTACACAATACAAGACTTAATGTATCCGACTACCCTAAAATAATGAATTTTGACAAAAATTGACAAATTTTTTTATGATATTATTTAATAGACCATCTTATTGGCTTTATAAAAGTACCAAATGTATTATTTTCCGTTCTCTAAAACAAAAACTACTAGTGTTTTAATAAAAGCAGATGACATTACTTTAAGCAAGATGTCATACATTAAAACGCGTTTTACTCGAAATGTTTTTTTTTAAATGCTCAGACGTGGACAGCGATTAATTAACTGAAATTTTTTCTGTATTTGCTGTATTAGTAGAAATGTTTTTACTTACAGATTTATCAGATCACTGTTTTATTACAAAATTTACAATCCTTTATATTAATAAAGCCACTGTTATTGTAAGCAATTTCATATAATTACTAAGATAAAGTGCTCTAGTTTTTGTAAAAATTTAAATATCGCTTATCCAGAAGGTCATTTCAAAAATGAATAACATAGCAATACATCAGAGTTGAAAAATTGAAAATTTGTTCATAAAATTTTGGTACAGAATGGTCCGCGTTTAGGTTATTTTTTGTAAATTTTTAACCATTTTTCCATTTTAGTAGTAATAATTTTTTCTCTTCTTAATTTAAGCCTTTTTTCATAAAATGTACTAAATAAATCTAACCCCCCCCCCCCCTCCCCGCCCAAAAAATAAATCTCCATGTCTCCATTTTTTTTTTTTTTTAAAGTCGCCGCAAGTATATTTGATACGAAATTTCTTATTTTTTATTAAGATATCACTAAGATAATTTTCGGATGTTTCAAGTATATACTTACGCATTGAAACCTCTTTTTAATATATTTTTGAAATATTAGTTACCTTGTTTTCGAATCATCACTTTGAATGTGCAACTATTAACAATATGTTATAAGGGAAGAAGTTTTTCTCATACTATAGCATTTACGATACATTTCATTCTTTTGCAGTTCCAATAAGATACATTCCTTGCCAGCTGGTGTATTTGCTAACTTGACGCATCTGAAATTAGTCAGCCTCAGTAATAATACAATTTCAAATCTTTCGGAAGACGTATTTGGACCACTATGGAGATCTGATATGCACTTAGACCTGAGAGGTAATTAAAAATTACAATTGGTTCTTTACTCATTTCGGACACAATAAGAAATTCGTATAATATAAATGAAATAAGAGATGAATAAAGAAAAGAAAATATCGAATTTCGAAAAAATAAATATTAAATGAAGCACATTCTTCAAGTACAAACTGTTGGCTTAAGTGTAGTATAGTGATGGCCCTTTGGATTTGGCGATTTTTATATAGATTTCATGGTGAGATAACGAATTCATTCTGGCTTCTGGACGTGTATCGGTAAGTGAAGTAGCTTGGCGATCGATTTCGGTCGCCAAAAAAAATTGAAATCGCCAACCCCTCCCCCCATACTACACTTTAACCCAAACTGTTTTCTTCTCGCGAGGAATTGTTTAATGACAAAAATTGTTATTAAAATTTATTTTTGACACTGGCGTAGATAGTCCTGAGAGGGCTATGTATCAAAATTTCTTGAAACCCTTTTTGGGGTCCCCTTAATTTGTTACGCTTTTTTTTTTCATATGTTAGGGGCCTGTAACTCAGAATTACCGAATCATTGATATGGCGGTAGCCACGCCCCTGTTTTTTGACATATCGATAAGAAATTGAAGTGTTAGAAAGAGTAAATTGGAATAATTTAAGTACAAGTCATGGAAATAAATATATTTATCACATAAGGAATTTAGTTTTAATTGGGAATTAGACAAGTTAATAATTTTGCATCAAAAGTTAATTTCATTAAAACTGTTTAATATCTTAAAGTTCAAATGGAATTATTCTTTGTAATTTTCAGATTTTAGACCCATTTAATCTGAAATATTTGTAAATGAATGCATTTCCTTTTGACTTTAGAATGAACTGTATTCATTTTATGTACAATATTTTATGCTTCGTTCTTAATTCCATGTATTTCATAGGAAAATATATTTCATTTTTAAATATAAATCACAATTTTTTTGAGAAAAAAATTTCATTTTGAATTTTAAATTGTAAACATTTCAGAAGAAAAACAAAGATTTTAAAAATTTTCGTATTTCTGTACCATTATAAGAAATAATTTCGAATAAATAAATTCGATCACATTAGTTTAAAAAGATTTTTATAAAATATAATATAATTCACATTCATTTTATTTTTTATGAACATCGTATCAAAAGTTGTTTCTAAAGACCATTGGATCAAATTTTAAGAAATTATAAAAAAAAATAATTCAGTTTTAAAATATTCTAAATTTTTGTAAATCTGTACAATTAATCTTACATTTTTTTCATATATATTTTATAAACGATATCATTTGTACCAGTGGTCTTCAAACAGTATTTCACGAAACCCTGGGTTCCACGAGTCAAAAAGTAAAATATAAAAACGAAAATTATATAAAGGTACATGTAGAATGTATTCACGCTCGGTCTCGATGGAGTTTCTATGACCATGAGAACATATAAATAAAGCTTTCATTAAAATTGAAACATGTACTTATACACAACAGCTTTATATTTTGTGTAAGACTTTTCTTTAAACCTTTATTATAATGTAATAAAAGAATATACAATAGGTGTGTGTGTGTGAGAGAGAAGGGGTTTGCTAATGATGGAGAGGGAACAAATTATTGACGTATCAGCACATTTGAAGCTAAAATCTAAATTTAAACAGGAACAGCTCCTAAATTTTTGAAAATTCATGCAACATTCACAGGATTTCTCCCACGACAATAAACATTTTAGAAACCAATCAGAACAATGTACACTTACATAAAAAAATCCCAACATTAAGAGAGACTTGTGTTAAATAAACAAAATTTGGCAGGCGTGTTTATACATCCGAAAGATAACATAGACTCAAATTTCCCGCTTAAGTATGGCGCCAGTAGCTCCACTCAAAAGTTGAAAATCAAGGTTGCATTAAATGCGTATTGCAAAGTTCGTGAGCGTTATTTGTTTGTGAAATTCGAAGTATGAAGTTGATGTTAGCCAAGAATGCTTTTAACAAGACGAAAAAGCCATTATCAACTCCTCAACAAGTTTGAAAGAGGTCAAGTAATAGGGCTACGAGAAGGTGACCGTATTAAGCCTGTGGCACATCGTACTGTGTCTGCAGCTGAAATTCGATTTGTAGTTGGCACCACAGTGGCAAAACGAACTGTTAGAAATCGGTTATTTCAAGGACTGCCCCGATCCAAGTGGCCTCTATAGCGTGTATTCCCCTGACCTCAAGCCTTTGCCACTAAAAACATCAGTGGTGTCAAGCCAGAGCTCGTTGGAGGACGGAGTGGAGATCTTTTATTTTCTGATGAAAGCAGGTTGTGCCTTGTTGCCAGTGATGGCTGCGTGTTGGTTAAAAGGAGGCCAGGGAAACGCCTGCAAACAAACTGTCTGCGGCCTAGACAGACTGGAGCTACACCTGGAGTCATGGTCTGGAGAGAAATTTCCTATAATAGCAGAAGCACTCCCGTGGTTATCCTAAACACACTGACTGCAAGTTTGTACGTCAGTCTGGTAATTTAATATATAGTACTGCCATTCATGAATAGCATTCAAGGGGGAGTTTTAAAACAGGATAACGTTCGCTCTCACACTACTATTGTAACGTAACTTGAGCTACAGAGTTTTGACATTTTACCTTGGCCTGTGAGATCACAAGATCTGTCACTAATTGAGCACGTAGGGTATTTCATAGGACGACAACTCCTTTATATCATCCATAGACAGCACTGACAGAAACAGTATTGAGACAATTACAACAAGCAAGGAACTCCATTTCACAAAGTGGCAAACGGCACCTTTATTACACAATGTATGCAAGTTTACATTCAAAACTTTGTAGATTACACCTGCTATTAATGTAACAACATTTCACATTTAAAATACTTTTTTGCTTAAATTAAGCTGTTATCTTCAAAATTTAATCAATTAAACATATAAAGAAGACAATTGCATTGTGCAAATTTCGTTAATCTACAATAATTTTTTCTTGATATTGGGATTTTTCTTCCGTCAGTGTATTTAAGGGACATGTGAGAACAAAATCAAATACTAAAAGCAAATTAGTCACAAAATATTAAATGTGACTACAAGTAACTTCAATAGACGTGGACTTCAAAAGTTTGTGTAATGCAATGCAAAAAATGCATGGGCAAATGACACATGGAGCTCAAACTAGTATTACTAATGAGTGAATATATTATAATTTTTATTATAATATAAATATTACAATTTTTAAACAACAAATACAATGCATAAAATAACTATAAAATATTGATCGATTTTAATTACATGCATTATTTTGAGATATATTCTTCTATAAAGGAGTGTTTGTAGAGGGGCTTCCTCGAAAAATTAAGGTTCCATCAGTCGAAAAAGTTAGAAGACCACTGATTTATGCTAACCGTTTTTCGGTTGTTTTTACTGATAATGATGGATTGAATTATATGACCTTAAATCAATCCTATTTAATTTGCATAAAAGTAAGGTACGATTAGGATTCAAAAAATCCCGAACTGAGCCTATAATGTGAACATTTTTGAAGCAGATCGACTGTGATAACGTTTCTGTGCTACAGCATTCATCTCTTTTTCTAAAAAATGTTTGTCTCAAATCACGTGGTCGGTAGCTCGCTATGACGTCATATTTTGTAGGTCGAGGCATTTAGTAGACGGCGATAGAAGGGAATGGCGTTTGTTGATCAGAGAACGAGTATCAAATTTTGAGTTCACTTAGTAAAGAACGCTACGGAGACTTGCGAAGTGTTGAAGCATGTGTAAGTCAGTGATACACTATCGCAAACCCAAAATTTTTGAGTGGCATCAATGCTGCAGAGAAGACAGGGAAAATCTCGAAGACGACAAACGCTCTGGACGTTTGCAAACTTACCACACCGCTGATGACATTGACAGGGTTTTCTTGTTAAGGACTATTTGGCAAAATTGTTACTGGAAACGAGAAATGGTGTTTTTTATACGACCCTCAATCCAAGAGAGCATCGGAAACGTGGAAATCACTACAATCTCCACGCAAGCAGATATTCCGCTAAGATCGCTCTAAATAGAAGGTCCTGTTATAGGTGTTCTTCGATATCTAGCGCATATTTTTCAACTGGTTTTTTTGTCTGGAGGACGCGCCTTGAATGACGAACTCTATGTAGACATCCTGTGTCGTTCGAGTGAGTTCATCCGAAAGAAGGGACTAAAATTATACAGGGTATCCAGCCTTAATGTGACCCAATAGCTAATACCCGAACCGTTCGTTTTAGATATGCACTTCCAATTTGAAAAATGTTTTTAAAAAGATAAAGAATGTTTTTACGTGCTTTTCGAACCAAAAATCTCATTTACAAAAAAATTACAAAAATTAATTTTTTATACGGTCCACAGGTCCTAACAGTTATATTTAGGAAAAGATGCAGTACACAAAAACAAAAAAAAACACAAAAAAGTTTCGTTTAATTACGATAAAAACTGGCCGAGTTATAGTACTTTGAAAATCATAGATTTCTTCAATTTTCTTGGCCGTTTTCAAGCAGCTAGAAAGGGGCCGTCTCCAAAGTGAAATTAATTGGAACTCTGCCAGAAAACTTTAGCTCTTGCACGTCACTCTTATGTGAATCGTTTTTAAATTTATTAGTACAAACATTACGTTAATAATACAATAATTGAGTACTTAAGAAATAAAATGTATTCTGTGTACGTATAAAACATAGACAAAATGAAATATTTGTACGAAAAAAACATTTCAATAGCAGTTCCAAAAAGTAGACTTATTTGCTACGGCTTTAGATCAATTTGCTGCGGCTTCAGACTAATTGGCAGTGGTCTGATTATGGCAAACGTTAAAAATCAGTTGTGTAGTCGCTTGCAATTGCATACAGTCGTATTCTAATATTACGAATTCTAGTACGGGAGAACGAGATGTATACAAATGAAGAATACTGCGAAATGGTACTGTTGCAAGGGCAGTGTAATTGAAATAGGACAGAGGTGGCAAGACTTTATGCCATTAAATTTCCCAGTCGAAGACATCCTTCTTATTGTACAATTGCCCGTGCTGTTCAACGCTTGTATAAAACTGGGAGTTATCATAGACGTATTCCCTTGCCTCATGCCACACCTTCAAGCTTGCGGATACCCGCAGAGGATGTTCTAGGATATGCCCTTGCTCACCCTGAAAGTAGTGTCCGGGATATTAGCAAGGCTTGTTCCTACTCAAAATCGACGGTGAGGAACATATTACATACGTACGGTGCATATCCTTATCGTCCAGTTCTGGCGTAGGAACTAATTCCCGGAGACCAGGAGCGTCGTTTTGATTTTGGCAATTTCGTGTTAAACACACTGGATGAAAATCCAGATTTTTTTAATGAAGTTTTCTGGTCGGATGAATGCCAGTTCTGGAGTCAAGGCACTATTAATACACAGAATACGCATTATTAGTCCCTCGAAAACCCACATCTAATGCGACCGAATCGCCACCAAGTGCGTTGGTTGGTGAATGTGCGTTGCGGAACATGGAAGAGCACCTTAATTAGCCCAATGTATTTCGATGGACCTTTAACAAGAGAATCATACACGAAAATTTTATCTGGACCGTTAGCCGATTTTTTAGAAGATGAAGTTTTCTTACAGGATTTGTCATGCATGTAGTACCAGCATGATGGTGCACCCGCACACAAATCTGCGCAACCATGTACATTTTTGGCGCAGACATTTGACACTCGAATAATCGGCTACGGAGGTCAACAGGAGTGGAACCCGACCTAAGTCCTTTGGATTTCTTTCTCTGGAGCTTCCAAAAAAGCAAAGTGTACAAACGTGAATCCCCACGAGTAAATCCGATTTACTCAATCAAATTTACTCAATTGTTTGCAATACAGCAATACAAATTATCAATCTATGATAATTAATACGGTGTTTTAATATTACTATGATGTTTTTCTCTTGCTCTTTCTGTAGATAGTGAATTACTGTTCTCTAAACTCAATTTATATATGACCCCCTTTTCTGAGCAATTCAGATGCTTCAACTTCATGTAGGCATAACTCTGTCAGTTTTTATCGTAATAAAATGAAACTTTTTGTGTCAACTATGTTTTTGTGTAGTGCATCTTTTCCTAAATATAAATGATAGGACCTGGGGACCGTGTAAAAATTTAATTTTCGTAATTTTTTTGTAAATGGGTTTTTTTGGTTCGAAGAGCACGTAAAAACATTATTTACCTTTTGAAAAAAATATTTTTCAAATTGGAAGTGTATATCTAAAACGAACGGTTCGGGAATTAGCTATTGGGTCACATTGAGGCTGGACACCCTATATATAAGCTGAGTATTGATGGGTGCGTTTGCATGGCAACGTTCCTGCACACCGATCCCACCTCGTCAATGACTTTCTTGCGAAAACAAAAAACACGTTCTCTCTCTTGTCCCCTGATGTTGCCCCCGGGGTCTTCAGCCTATTTCCTGAACTAGCACGTCGCTTGCAATGCCGTCAATTTCAATCTGCAGATGAAGTTAAAAGTACATCTCAGACTGAACTAAAGAACATGGCTAAAAACGGATTCCAGACATGTTTGGATGACCGTTACAAGTAATTATACAAGTGTATTGTTGCTCAAGGGGGTACTTTGAAGGAGGAGTGTTTCAGCATTTTAATTGGTAATATAGACTCAAGTCAGGGAACTTTTGAATCCTACTTCGTATATGTTTATTCATTAGTGTTTCTTTCCACACACATTTAAGTTTACATTTATATATTAACCAAATAAAGCAAAGATGAGGAGTTAGTTGTTATGCTTAGTTAATATAAGTTAAACACAAAATAATGAAGTTTTTTTTATATTTTTATTTAAATTATTCCATTTTGCATTGCCTTCACTATAGGAAATCCATTGAAATGTGACAATAGAATGCTGTGGACTGTTCAATCTGAATCTCGACCGAAAAGAATCATTGGAAAATGTGTTCATCCTAAGCAGCATTTCGGAAAAAATGTAGAAGACTTAACTGAAGAAGATTTAAACTGCTGATGAAGAAAAAATTTTAATGTCTCTATTTTAATTCAACAAACGTATTGTTTTAATTTTTTTGCTCGTTTTAAGTGTGATATTAATGGTTATAAAAGCAAAATGAAAATTTACCTCATTAACAAGTTCTAAAAATGATAAACATTTTGTAATAATATTTTTTATATAAACTACTAAATAAAAATGTTGTACATATTTTTCCTACAATTTATTCTCAGTTAAATAAAAGTTATATATTTAACACGCAAGGATAAAAAATAATAATTATGGGGGTTTTATTATATATCAAACAATTATAATAGTTTAGTAATCCAATATACAGTTATTTTTCACACAGAATGTTTTTTACAAGGAAACAAAAAATACATATAAAACTTTTTTGTTTTTAATATCTACCTGATATAATAAGGGTTAGATATTATAAAAAAATCAAAGATTTCCTTATTGTAAATATATATTTTGTTTATTAATATTATATAAAATATTTATAAAAAAATCGTGTATATATGCGTGGTGTAGAACACAAGCGATCGCTAGATTCTAATCCATTCCTCTTGTATATGATGATACCCAATTATTTTAAATCGCTATTAGGTATAACAAAAATCTTTTTAAACATAAATATTTCAACTTTGTAGTCTTTTAATAATAAAAGACCTTCAACACAGGAAAAGTTTACATAAAATGCTAATATACCAGTTACACATACAATTTCCTAAGAGTTCTAGATGGAAAAAAAATTCGTTCTTCAACACACCACGTAATTAAAAAAGCATTATAAAATATTATTTTATGTTACATATGAAGAATATTTTCTAAGTCGTTTAAATAAAATTGAAAACAACTTATTTAATGTCATACATATTTTAAAATGATTTATATATTTGAACAAAACACATTGTATTATGAAATTGACACGTGAAGAGTAAGCATGTGTAATCGAGTTTTATTGGAAAGTCTACTAAAAAATGTCAAATAAGAAAAATTGTCAATTTATCATGAAATTTAAGCTAAATTTTCACAGATATGTTTGAGACACCATGAAAAATAAATACCTAAAAATGATTTAATAAATTCATATCTGACAAAACATTCTAAACAAATTTTTTTCACCACGGATAAACTTAAAGGAAGATAATACAAACTTCCTAAAATATTCCAGAAATCTTTTGCACTTATTCTTTCAGAATTTTGTTTTGATTTCAAAATACTTTCACCGAATACATTTCATAGAAATTCACCCACTTAACAGGCAAACTATTCCAAAGACTTAAAAACGAAATAAAGTGCAAAAAAAAAAGTTTGACTGGGATTGTGAGATGGACTTCCTGCTTTCACACAAAAGGCAAAAAGAATCATATGGTCTATTTTCTTTAAAGCGAAACGCCATTTTTTCCCTCGCATACCATAGGCGTAAAGCATTGTTGTGCCTGTTTTTTCCCGCGTTATTCCTGACAGCTGTGTGACAGAGGGTTTCAATATGAGATTATTTTTCCGAAGATGTGACGCGAAAACTTTCTATGAAGTTGACAGAACGTCTGTTCCACGGCACACCATTTACTCGCCCTTAAGCTACTCACGTAAGAATCGAAAATTCTGTTCTTTATGGACGTACTTCCAAAACATGTACATAAAAAAATCCATTAAAAATTTTTACTTTAAAAAGGAAAGTAGGCGAAAAGGTTACCTTGGGAGAAAAAGGTTTTCAAAAGATTTTATTTTATTTTAGTTTATTTTTAAAGAAGAGATTACGTATCTATTTCAAATCAATCCCTGCCTGTTTCTTTGTCACAAGGAAATAAAAATTCTCATACATATTTTACACTTAAGATGCCTGACTACGTTCACACAGAACTGATTTTGAAAGTTTTTAAATGAATTTTTTTTTTGTATGTTTAGTATTTTTTTAATTAATCCGGCATCACTCGCGTGAAACAAAAGACCTAAATTTCTTGCGCAGGGTGTGTCATACCCATGGGTGTTTACATAGTGTTTTTATCGTCAAATTTGTATGCAATAGTTAAAAAGGTAGAAAATAGGAAATGCATGTTTGCTACATTTTTCGAATGTAAATTTAATTTTTCTGTTCTTTTTATAAGGCCTTTCAGTGCATTGCTTATACACTCCCTTAATCTCGTCGTGAGTGAGTGCGATGTTTTCACTGGATCTTAATTTTTTATAATATGTATCTTTTTCAAACTAAACATATAGGAGTAAAGTTCTCTATTCTTTAAATTTAAAAAAATTGAAATTTCTTTTTTATTTTCTCTTATTTTGTTCCAGCAATAGTATTTTTTTTTTCAAAAATTCATCTGAAAGTGGATAAGATGTGTACCAGTTATCTCCTTTAAAATTACGTTCTTCTCGAATGTTTTTGCGTCTCTACATATAATACAGTGCTCCTCAAACTTTCACTATTGGCGACCCAATTTTCAATCATAATTTTTATCGCGCCCCCCTTAAAGAATAATAATGCATTGGATGCAATAATAATGAACTTAGCGCTAAATCTATAATACGAACTTAATTATAAACCATACAAATGAACAAGATAAGTATTAAATTTTGTATACGTTACTTATAAGTAATATATATTTTAAGTAAATTACTTTTAAGTAATGGGATAATTATTATGTTATTTTTTTTTTTACTTTCGCTAATTTTTAAATTGGAGCACATTGCAAATTGATATTTAATTAAAGATATATTCCCTGCATCACCCATTTTCAAAAGTAGAAATGTGATTAGAAAAATAGTCTATGGTCTATGTTGCTCTCTAACTTATTCATCACATCTAGATCTGACATCTGCATGAGTCTACGCAACTTATCGGACGTTTGCGCAAAACATGTAAAAATGCTGGACCACGTAGAATTCCAGATAGTCTTGGTCGAGTCGACACTTCTATAACTACCGAATCTACCTAGAATGTATATTTTATAATTTGCGCTTCAGTTGTAATTCACGGTATTAAGTATTTACGACAGTAGATTAACAAAAACATGGATAAATTTTTAAATCGTAAGCAAACATTCGACGATAATAAAACATCAACAAATGCACAGACGAGCATAGTTCCGAAAATTAAATCAAGTATTCTCAAGAATATTTAAATTTTATATTTACCACTACTAAAGTAAATGGAGAAGAAAAGCTCTTGTGTGTGTTATCTGTTCAAAAATATATTGGTAGCAGACAGTATGATAAATTTAAAAGACCTTTGGAAACGCTTCATGGTGAATACATTAATAAGCCTCGAAAGTTCTTTCAATTAAAATTAAAATCATATGAAAAACAAAAAGCATTTTTTTAAAAAAACGCTGTCAGTGAATGATAAAGATTTACTTCTTACAAAGTATGATACAAAATACTAAATGTAAAAGCCTCACACTATTGGCGAAGATACCTTATTTTGCCAGCAGCAATTGAGATCGTAGAAACCATGCTGGAGACAATTTTGCCTAAGAGTTGCTGTCCATAGACTGCAGCTCTTTCACAAAATTAACTGTACTTTAAGCTTCAGAGCATTAGAAGTACTGTTAAATAATGAAACAGAATGTAAAATTCCGATCCAGAATAATTGTTTTATTCTTAATATTTAAAGCGAGAAGACTTCAAAATGTTTTAATCCAGGAGCAGGCGCGCACTCGATATTAACGTTAATGGTCGATCCCCAAATCTTTTTTTTTTATAATTATTTTCATTGTACACAATTCTAGTGAATAATTTAACTAATAGAAAGCTTATTACCAACTTTCAAAGACTTTTCAATAATTGTTGATAATTGAGAAAAAATGCAATGAAACTGAACTCAAATGTTTTAAATGTGCGAGATCTTAATAAAGGACACAAATCACAGTCACTTTTCGCTAACATTACAGGAATGTCATTTTCAGGCATTTCCATTTTCATTTCATACTCATCGTTTTTTCTAAGATTTTGTAAATAAACGTTTGCCACTTCCAAAAAAGAGGGAGATATGTGACAAATACATTTTAGTTCCTCTGAAGACTGTCATATAGGAGGATGCTGTCAAGTTCATTGGTAACAAATTTTCAGTTTTTCTGGAATTTATAATTTCGCAAGCCTTGGGTTACTTTGCGCCTCTCGCGACCACTCCCAGGTTGAAAGTAAATTTAATGTAAAAATATGGATGTTAGTTTTAACAAAGAATTGTGTATAGCGTTTTTCATTATGCTTTATATGTTTCAGAATGCTCGTAAAAATCTCCTAATTAATCCTTCAATCCTCTGTGCTTTTTGAAATATCATAAAACTCACATGGGATAAAGCGCAACAGAAACAACTTCCCTAAATGACAGTGATGAATTTTTTTATCTTCCTACATTTTTTCTCTGGGTCTGGGTTTTGTTTTTCTCTGAAAGAGTAGTATTTTAGGTTTAAAAAGAAAACGAAATGAAAAACTCTCATCATGGGATTACAGCCCAAATCAAACAAAATGTTTTTTTTTTTGGTAATAGGTGTTAGATAGCTTGAAGAGGAGATGACGAATTATTGCCAGATGATATATATAAATTATATCAGTGTAAATGAGTATTTTTAATGTGTCAGAAAATATTTTGTTTTAATTCATTCCAGTAAATTAATTTTTTTGAAACATTTATTTTCGATATGCCCGCGCCCCTTATAGGATTATCACGCCCCCAGGGGAGCGCTCCCCACAGTTTGAGAAACGCTGATATAAAACATTTATTTTCAATAGTGTCCCCCTTTTCTAAATCTGGATCGATCTCAGTGGAGGAATCATACTTGCTGTTATACTCTTCATCATTTGATTTTTCCTCATCATAACCGAGAAGAGAATTTCTTCATCCGAAAATACTGTTGCACTATATCTATTAAATACTGTATCTATTAAATTACTTAAATATCACATTTCTTCATCATAACTACAATAATACGTCATAACATAAAGAAGATTTAAAAATTGCTCAAGCATTCAGAATTACAACGTTGATTCACGTGCAGGGTATGGCATACCCGAAGAAGCGATACTCAAAAATTTATATTTAGAATTCGCCAACAAGCTAAGGCCCTCAAAGGATATGACCTTAATGTCAGCTACACGAGAAACTATTTTACAAAAAAGGTTTAGAAGGAGCGTTGAAAAAAGTTAGACGATGGGTATGACACACCCTGCGCGAGAATTGCCGGGTTAAAAGATACACATAATATTCTTTAAAAATCCCTTCCTAATGGGCTGTCTATTAGCAACTAAACCTGTGCAGATGTGGAGAGTACCCACATGGTAGAGAAATTTCATGACGGCGCCATCTAGTGGTGACCCTCGCTATCAAATTTGAACGCTCGAATCAGTTTTAATCCAAGCTCTCGTCAGATGCTAAATATTGCCGTCATTTTAATTTTTCCGAGCGTACCACTACCAAATTGACACTCAAGGGATTTTTACATGCCACTTAATCGTGTGACATGCGTGCCTGCAGTTTTCGCTTCCAGAGAATCTATCAATTCCAGCCGGGATCGAACCCGAAACATTGGACTTACGAAGCGGGCACGCTACGTTTAAGAATATTATTACACACAAAAAAAATTTAGATGTAGCTTCTTGGGGGAAAAAATGAAGAAATATTTGTTGTAAAACATCCTCATTTTTATTAAAAATGCTTCTAAAATAGTATGTTGTCTGTATATCAGTGCTTCTCTAACTTTCAATACTTGCGATCCAAAAATAATTCATAATTTTCATCGCGCTATCCTTCCTTAGAATAACAATATATTGAATTCAATAATTCCATACTTGGACGCCAAAGCTACAATGCGACTTTAACCTCTTAGATGCCACCGACGTATATAAACGTCTCGCTCAGCCAAAGCATTAATTTCACGGACGTTTATATACGTCTTTGAGAAGTACGACTTTTTCTGCGCACTGCTATCCATAAAACTAATCCGAAGGCTTTGGAAGGCAATAAAAGACTTTGAAAGTGTTTGCAAAGGATTTACTTATTTCAGAGGATTTGCTTATTTATTCTCCCCCTTCCGTACATCACATACCCATGCCTGCGTGGAAAATGGTGGCATTGAGGAGCAAATCGTGTAACTTTTATCAATAGTTAAGGAACTGATTATAAACCGTACAAATTATCAAGATAAGTGTTGATTTTTGCATATAATTTTATACATGAAAAGCCCATGGGATCACTGATAATTATTAAACTTGTTTTAATAGTATTGTTAAATTAATTATGAAATACATATTGTGTGCAGTACTGATGCATTTATAAGTTTATTACATCTGTGTAAATGTGTCTTTTATTTCTTTATTATGTCAGAATGTATTCTGTCTGTTTACTTTCAGTAAATTAATAATTTTTGAAAATAATCTTTTGTGTACGACTTTTTAAAATTCTCGCGCCTCCCTCGTTAGGTTATCTCGCCCCCCTAGAAGGGCGCGCCCTACAGTTTGAGAAACGCTGCTGTATATAACTAGGAATTCTGTACTGAGTCTGAAGAACTTTAGAAAACTCACTATTTTTAGAGTTACAATCAATTGTAATAAAAACAGCTGTTTTTATTTTTGTTCCTTTTTTTTTGTTAAAATGTCTCTATTCTGTCTTAGAGTATACAGAAATCCACTCCTAAATTGCATGTTTCTTAAACCCTAACTCAAGCTCTGTACAGATATATAGAGGCCAGGTATTATTATAGAAGCATTTTTCAGAAAGGAAAATGTTTTGAAAATACTGAAGTCATTTGAATATTTTTTTATTGCAATAATATTCTTAAGTCAGTTTTATATATATATTTTTTAATTCAAGGGACACTAAATATCAATAAATTATTTTTTTAACCTTTTAAAAATTCAATTTATGGTTCCGATCACAGTCACCTTAAAAAGAATGTATAAGATTAGAATTTATTATCCTTGTTTTAAGAAGAATAGAGAAAAACAAAAATTAAAAGACAACAGAAATATTTTTTTTAAATTTTGAACTTTTGCTAAATTAATTTGGTTAAAAATTATTATTCGTGCATTATTATTATTATTCATGTAATTGTTATTCTTATTTTTCAAAAAATACAAAAGTTTTTTTTTTAAAGTAACAGAAAATGTTTTTAAAAAAATTAACTCTTGCTAAATAATTTGGCTGAAAAAAATTCTTTATAACATAATTCAGACAGTTTCAGATGAAAAGTATGCTTATATTTTTGATTAATAACAAATAATGTATTTTTCGTAGTTAAAACCAAAATATTAATTATGCAAAATATTAATAAGCCGTGAAATTTCGACAAAAATGCACTTTGATATAAACAAAATTTTAAAAGCATTCCAGAAATAAATCTCATGAAATGTAAGCAAATAACGGAAGCATCAAATGAATACTTAAAAAAATTTCGTAACAACCGAATATTTAAATAAAACTTTTACATGAAATCTCTCTTGAATTAAAAAAAAGAACTATATGTTTGAAACGAACTATTTGTTTTTATTGTTACGATAAAAAGAACAGTTCCAATTTCATCCTCTTTCTTTCAATCTTGCATGTATGTTTACACATACCTTCGACTTTCAGTCGAGTCTAAACATAATACTATTTTTATATTTCCACTGGGAGTTGCAAAAGGCTTTATTCGATTCTGTTTTTATAATATTGAAAACAATTTCTATTGTTTAAAAACATCTGGTCCAAAGGTTTTTTTCCTGTGTCAAACTTGATTCTCCACTTAAAATTATACAGTAAAAAATATTGAACAGAGTAAACCGTGCAATCCCGTGAGACTGAGCTTTTTCTCTTGTAGACAAGTTCAGAAACAATTTTTATAAGCTGACCACATTTTTCGACAAATAATTTTTTTTCTTAGTTATGCGTTTGAACGTTTCTTTTCGGAGAGATATTAAACAAAAAAAATTTTTATTGTGAAATATTTCAAAATATTCCAAATTTCTAATTATAAATGAGAATTGTAGGGTTTTGTTACTCTTCAATTACTTTAAGTAATATTCATTTATGTTATATAAAATTATGGAACTTTCTAGTTCCATCTTGTTGGTGATAACATACAATATACACACAAAAAATGTTATAAATGTTAGTTCTCATTGGTTTTTACAAGCTTTTATTTAACTAAAAATTTATGTATGCAATTTGTTTGGGTGGAATCTTGCAACTCAATTTTGAAGCTGATATCTTCAACCGATTGAAGAGAAATTTTGTACACACGTTTAGTTTGGATGACAATGCATGCTTTGTTTCTTTATATTCCGATATTGCAATTAGTTAAAAAGCACAATTGTTTTACCCCTGTACGCTGTTTATTCCGCTGTGCTCGGCGACGCAAAATGAAGCGAGATGAGGGGAAATTAATTTGGAGTTTTTACGTTTTTTAAACAGAGGTCTAATTTCATTTTTGAAACTCGGACAAAAAAATACAGAATCGGAAAGATCATTTATTTCACCACGATACGGTGTAATGTTTTTACAAAGTAATAATATTTGCATTTTAAACGATTTTTTTTAAAAATGAGTCAAAATTGGTGTGTTTTTATGAAAATGATGTCTAATTCGTTGCGCATGATTTTTTTTTCTTTTAAATGAATCGACATTCCGTACTAAAACAGATCATGCCTTGTTATTTTAGAATCAGTTGTTTAAGAAATAAAATAACGAAAACTTTTTTTTCATTATTTTTCAAAAAATACTCAGAATTTTATGCAAATACTTAAAAACTTTGTCATTTCTGAAGGTAATCTCACGAAACTTTTTTTTCGTGTGTAGAACAATATTATTCGAAAGCTGTACAAAAATTGAAAAATTGCTTAAAAATTACGGATTTTTTTTGAAAAAAATTGTGTTTTTCGTCTAATACCCCTTTTTTTAAAAAAAATTGATTCAGCTGAAGTTTAGCTAAAGTCTTGCTGCAAGACTGTTCGAAATTAACCGGCAAACGACCTAGCAACAAGGATGCGGTAAATGAGATGAACATACTGAGAAACCTGTCCAGCAATAACTAAAAATTAAAAAAAAAATTTTAAACAAACTTTTATTTAAATGCGCTAAAAATAAAAAAATAAACGTTTCCTTTAAAAAAAATTTTACTATCAACTTATAATGCCCTTACACCAATTTATATAATATAAAAGCTTGTCTCGAGATTTACCTGTGTATATAAACAAGTAAATTAAATAACTTGATCTGATTCATTTTAATTTTTAAAACTTTAAAACTAAGTAAATACGAGTACAGTAGAACATCGTTTATCCAAATCAATTGGGACCGGACACCATTCGGATACGCGATTGTTCGGATAATCGAAAACAGAATGCGATCCATGCAGTATATGATACTGGAGATTATACAAATATTGAAAATCATCTCATGCGAGAAACGTGCTTGAAGAAAAAGCAAAATAGGTGCAAAATGTCGCAATTTTACCTTGATTGGGGAAAATAATCACTTATTTATTGCTGTACCATTGTACACCTTCGTTTTTTCAATGCAAGGTCTCTGGTTCTCTTCAGCAGCAGTAGTTGAGTAGGACAACACTCTGATTGCTGTTCGTACCACCCCATAGCTGTCTCTAACGCAAAAACCGCCTCAGCATTTGCTACTCTCGTTGTTGTTGTTTTCGTCTTCATCCGTTTTATCGTCGGCAGGGTCGGATTCTTCTTGCACGGAAGTCACAATCTCGTCATCAATTAGCATTTGAAATCCGCATTCTTCTGCATCGCATGCCATCCAGGTTTCTACATCAACAAACTCAACAAAAGTGCAAGTATACACCCCCTCACTGGAAACAAACTGACCTAATATTCCGCACAGATGTTTACCAAATCAAACAAAAGAATTTTCCCAATTGTTCGTCACCTTGGGGTTTCCCGTCACTTTTGGCCTCACACGAAACAACTGTTGAGCATTGCACTGTTCGTAAACGTATCCGGACTTTGGTTCAGATATTTGACGTTCCGGATAAAAAACGTTCGGATAAACGAAGTTCTACTGTACTTTAATCTGGCAACGAGCTTTTATATCATATAAATTGTGTAATGACGTAATAAGTTGATAGTAAAAAAAGTTTTAAATGAAAAGTTTATTTTATTCTTCTTAGCGCATTGAAATAAAAGCTTTTTTTAAAAAAAACTTTTTTTACTTTTAATTTTTTATCTATTTTTGATGCATTGTTTAAAGACGCTATTGATAAAAAAAAATGTTTAAAACTTGTTTTGAAAATGTGGCTGTAAAAGGTTACCATTGAGAATATTCCGTTTGACGTCTATTGTATCGTTTTTGGCGAGTTTTTTGCTTGCGCCGGCGAAAGGAAAAATACCAAAATTATTTATTCATTATCTTTGAGTCTTTATTAAATAGTAAAAGTTATATTACAATATTAAGTTTGAAATTTTATATAAATTAGGGGAAAAAAGCTATATTTAATTTAAATATCACTGAATTAAATCTATTTACTTAATCATTAATAAATTCTTATTTCTCTAGCAATATTTTATTAACGGAACTCTAAACATGTGTGTAAAGGAAAATTAATACTTTGATTGTAATATATTCCAATTATTACATTTCTAAGCAAAACAATTTTGCAGTAAAAAGTTTTCATTGGAAAAATATGGGACAGATTTAAATTTTAAAACGAATAAGCATCTATGGAAAAAATATCCCTGAAAATAATAGTTTTCCTCAGTTTAACTCTGGAAACCGCTTAAGCTTAATTTCTACATGAAACAGAATGATATTTAAATTTATCTACTTTGTTAGATACTTGTATTTCTGAAGGTTTAACTACACTCTAAAATAATTAAATTTTATTACAATCTAACAATACTCTTTTTTAACTGTGCCTTTCTATTTTTAAGTCTGTTCTCCAATTTCTATTTCAAAAATAAATACATAATTTAATTGTATAAAACATGTTAGAACTGTTTCCAGATTAAGATTACAGGAAAGCAAAGCTTAGAGTTATCATTATCTTTTTATTTGTTTCAAATTATGTGCCAGCTTGTATAAAGTGAGCAAATGTCATTTTTTTTTTTATTTAAAATAATTTTAAAAAAATATTTTTAAATTACATATAATTGGACACATTAAACGTAAAATTTAAACGAAGTTAGTTGCTGCTAACACATTTCCATTTCCTTGTTTTATGCATTGCATCTTTTAAAAATAATCTTAAAACTGCATGGCTAAATGAAATTTTAAATAAATAATATTATTCTATTTCATTATGAATATTAATTAAGATTCTTTGTGTCCTCAGATTACAAAAATAAACGTTTGGTAAGAAAATGTTTTAGTTTAAAACATTTTAGATAGAAATTTTGAAAGGCTTCAAATTCTAGAACAGTAAATCCTCTTTTTGGGCGGTAGATAAGAACCACCCAAATATCCGCAAAAAATATTCGAAATTTTCTTAAATACTTACGTATAGCCAACAACTTTGTCGAAAATTTTGTCTTTGTGCAGAAAATATTTTTTATGCGTTGGAGAGGGACCGCATATAAAAAAGTCGCACTTTGAAAATACGTCAGTCATTTACAAAATTTATGAGAAAGTGCTTCGAAACAAAATAAGTAATTAAATTACACATGTAAATATTTTAAAAACATTTAATTTCTCATTTTAAGAATGGAAAGGTTTTCACAAAATGCGCATGTATTGCTACTCGTCATAATCCAAAGCACGTGTGAATTAGCTCAAAACTGCTTTCGTCCTTGAAGGTACAGATTCAATTGACTTATTTTTTGGCACCTTAAAGTAAGTGATAAGTTTTTTGCCACGATGGTCGAATGGTCAGTTTCTTGTAAACGTCACTATTATCAGATATGCATGATCGAAGCTCTTTTTGCAATTTCTAACTCCTTTCGGTTTTGGTATCTATTTGAAGGAAATGCTTTTCTAATTTTTTAGAAAGCTGGATCCTAGCATATGATTTATCTGCTCTCAAAGAATCCAGTTCTTCTTATCCGTCTTCATAATTTATCAAATTACTGATAATATCTCCATCATTGATAGTTTCGTCTTTAATGAAGCGCTTGCTGCTAGCGTATTGAGAGAAAGCAATTGAACATGCACTGTCAGGAGATTCTTTTTAATAAATGAACAGAGCGTCTTGAAGTGTATATGTTACCGGCAAAGTATGGAATCCGGCATTCTATAGAATGCCTAGGCAGTGTATAGAATGCCTAAATCTAGCCGGCAATGTATGAAATGATTCCTATTTCACACATTGCCTAGGCATTCTATAGAATGCCTAATGAGAAACCGGCAAAGTATGAAATACATCACAGATTCGTTTCGAATATTGTCAATTGGCAAGACATAAAATATTTAACGCGTGTCTCAGGCTCAAAATTTGTTAATTGTACATTGCTGTTTGTTCGGAAATGTCAATTTTACTCAAACTTTTTCAACAAAAGATTGGTTTTTTATGTGCTACCTGAAAAAGGAGGAGCAAGCTATAGTGTTGAAGAAGGAGCCATGGTCTATAGCAGGGTTCGTGCCTGTGCCACATGTGGCACGCGGTACAATTCTCAGTGGCACTTTGCACTACTCAACATATTTTTAAATTTTTGAATTGTTTTAAACATGCTCCACTATGTGATTCGCTGAATCATATTGGTAGATTGGTTTGACATGCAACAGTTAAAAGGTTGCCGACCCATGGTCCATAACATGAAGCAACTATTCAACGGCTAGTTGCCCAAAATTCGAATTTATGCTGCAAAAAAAAGGGTTTTTTCTTAGCTGAAATTACTTACTAGTAGTCAATAACTGATATACAAAATGCTAAAATGACAACAAAGGACCCAGACTATTGGTTGCAGAATAGCTATGATGTGATGTTTGAGAAAAATTAAAGTAAACTCATTTAACCAGTTAAAGAAGGCGTCAGTACCATAAAAAGTGGTCCTCAACCCCTTGTCCGTGGATCAAAGGATATCCGGTCACTCAAGGAGCATTAAATTATTTTCATTACATTTACTGGGGCGTATTTTTCTCGAGTGTGTGCGACTTTCCATGGAAATCACTTTATATTTTATGTAAAATCATTTTATAATTATTTTTGGTGGAACTGAATTTTATTCTGAAGGCATGTTTAAAAAGAACAAAATTATAAAATCAAAAAATGTAAATAATCAAAGTTCTACCCTTAGCGGTCCGCCGTAAGATAATCAAACGTTGACCGGTCCGGAAGATAAAAATGTTCGGAAGAAGTGCTATACAGTATTACGTCACGGATTCTTTTCCCCCCAATGGAGCTGCAGATTGGTATTTTTACCATTTTCAAACCTAGTACATTCCCCAGGGGCTGGTATCCTTTTTTAGCACGGCACTATGTAGGTGATACCAATTGCCGCCGGTGATTTTGACACCCAGTTTCCTTCCTAGAGGGAGATACCTGAGCTCTGACAATGTGAACTTGTTCTAGGAATTTAATTTTCCAAGAGCAAAATTAAATTCCGGATTCTGGAGATGTGATACAATTCAGAAAGAACTTTCAACCAAATACAAAAATGTTACACGTTGTGATATTGAACTAAATATCCACCTCTGTAAACCTTGCCAGCAAAAACAGAAAATTATTTTAAAAAAGGTATTGTAGTAAAAACTTTTATTTTTTTCCGAATGCCAATATATTGGCACTTGTAAAGAGTGGGAAATAGGATGGTTTTTGTCAACTTGGAACTTCTGAAGGAATTTTAATGCAAGTATATGCGAAATAACAATTTATCAATATATTTTTTAATTGCAGTCTCATTATTTTGTCAGAATGACATTTGTACTTTTAGGAATGTAAGTCATTGATATAATATCCTTATCACGACCTTTTTCATACTTTGCCTAAATAGCTTTAGGCATTCTATAGAATGCCTAGTCATTCTATACAATGACTAGGCAAAGTATGTAATAAATCTCATATTTCACACTTTGCCTAAAAACGTCCGGCATTGTATACAATGCCGGCATTTCATACTTTGCCGGTAACATATATATGTACATTAATAGTTAACATTACAGTGGTGCCAAAGCCATTGAAATTGATATACCGCGTAAAAAAGATCGCACTAAAAAAATCATATATAAATAAAATCGCATAAAAAGTATCGCACAAAATCAGGCTCTACTGAACAAAAGTTTAGAATTCCGATTTTTGACAAGCTAATGAATTTAGAAAATATTAAATATAAATATATTACTCCTAATTTTGTTATTCTAGAAATAACTTCCACTTTACCGTTGATTAAAAAAGAAACATTCTTTTTAAAAGGAACACTAAATATGTGGCGTATGACAAGTTCCCAAATGACTAATTTTCTCCTCGCATAAATAATTTTGAAATTGCTGCGAAGCTTAATATCCCCAAAGGCCGAGTATTCAAAAGCAAAAGCACTATTGGGAATTCAATCCGTCAATTAAGTAAGGTTTCTTTTTCTTTTTTTTTTTTCAATTTTCGGGCAGCTCTATATGGAATCCCCCTGCATTAGTGCTAAATCGAAGAAAGAGTCCTTTCTGAAAGAAAAATAAATTATGCATTTTTCTGACATTCTAATAAATTGCTTCACGTTAATTTTGAATTAAAGGTCGGATCATTTTTCACTCATATTTCACGTTTATTGATTAGTTAAGTAATAAATGAGCTATTCTGACAGCGACGTTTTTAAGTATACAAGCATTCCAGAAGCAGAATTTAACTCAGAGTTATACCATAATGATAAATAAAAGCAAAAATGATTTTTTTTTTTAAATTGTAAGATTCTAGCTATTGAAAGTTAATGTGATAAATCAAAATGTGTGCGGGAAATATTATGGATAAATTACAACTTTCATTAAAAGGTTCTTAATTTACATGCTTATCGTAAATTCGAAATGTCTGATGTGAGACTTTATGTGTCATATTTAAGCATTTGGCTTTCCAGATGAATAGTTTTAGCTAAATGGGGTGTTCATAAATGACGGACCCGATTTTAAAAAATCATTTTGGAAACTACTGCATATGTTGCAATAAGTGATGCATGAATATAAAGAGAAATATACCAAGTTTATTTTTCCACCCAGGTTCAACAGCACATTCAAGATCGCTGTGATTAAAATCCAAACATGGCGACAATGACAGAGATGAATTTTTGCGGATTATAGAATGCACGTGATTTTCGGTTATTTCGGTGCAACGTGGATTTAGAAATCGATACGGAAAAGAAACACCGACCAACAAGGGCTGGTCAAGCATCTCGGAAAAAAGCAGTAAAAAGGATGAGGCAGAGTTTTGCTGGAAGTCCAATGAAGTCTACAAGAGCTATTTCCTGTGGAATTGGGATGGCTCTGAATAAGGATTTAAAATTTACGAAAAAATAAAATTTCCAGCCGTATTATTTGTCATTGACACAACAAATAACAGAAGACAAGTCAGTATTTGTGCAGCATTACGAACCATTGATATAGTGACGATATAAAATGTATGGAATGAACTGGATTACAGATTAATCGCATGTCGTGTAACAAGAGGATCACACATGGAACATTAATAACAGAAGAAAAACTTGTTATATTTCTCTTTACATTCTTATGGGAAGGATAGAACTCGTACATTTTGATTCATAAGCACGAAACATACCACAGATCAAAATGATCATTTCATTCCGACGGCTGTTACTGGCTTATATAGAAACCACAGCTACACTATACCCCAGAGAGTTGGTATATTGGTGAACGAACGATATAGTTGTTATGGTGAGTGTGTAAGTTGTTGCTGTTGCGTCAAGCGGGTTAGGTGATATTGACTGCTGCATCAAGTGGGTCTGATGGCTTTGGTAGTTGCGTCAAGTGGACTGGAGGCTTTGGTTGCTGCGTCAATTGGGTCTGACGGCTTCTGATTGCTATTACGGTAGGTAGATGGCATCACGACGGCTGTGTGAAGGTTGTGTTTATTCTAAGTTCAGAGTCAAGTTCACCAATCAGGTGGATAGAACAAGCGATCTATGAATTTGTAAGCACGTAACATCTCACAAGACCAAAACGATCACTTCAGTCCGAAGGCTGTTACTGGCATATATAGGAGCCACCGCTACACAAGTATCAATTATTGCAATGTATGCAGTCGTTTCGATAATATGATTTTTTTAAATTGGGTCCGTCATTTAGTTCTCTCTTTAGTGAGAAAACAGCTCGATTTTAAAATCAAACTAGTTGCTTTTGTTGTTCTGTTTTTAAATATTTACCGCTTAAAAGAAGCTCCGTAAAGTTCAAATTTTACTGTGCATCATTTCCTAAATAAACATTCAAATTTAGCTATTGCTACGAAAATTGTGAAGTAAAACAATAAGGGTAATTTTAAATTAATCAATTACTGTTCTCGCCAAATGTACACACTTGACGAAGACACACAAAATATGTGCAAATAAAAGCTACTCATTAATAACTGTTATTGATTCTTTGGAATTATAAAAAACAGCGCGAGAATAACGTGATGCTGAGTGATTATAGTCGCAAGCTCATAATTTGCGTTGTTGCAGACAAGCCGTGAATTCGAATCCTCATCAACTAAAGTTTCAATCTGTAGCAACGCCGACGCATATCAGATTGAGATCCGACAATGAAGTAGTATACGAATTTATAAAGAGGAGGAAGTACTATACCCTATCTCATCTGATTCATATAACAGTGGTTTAGAATTATGAAATCTGTCGCCATTAGCACACGCATTCTCTCTAAATGTGCTGTTAGCAAACAATCCGTGCGTAGAATGACAAGAAATATTTAAATTGGTGAGACTTTTTCCGAGTTTATTAGCGGCATTTGGCGATTTATTGCCTGTGCCCAACTAACCAAAAAGTACCAAAATAATTTTTTTAGAAATTTGTGTACAGGCTTTCTGAATTTAAAAACACATCTATCCTTTATAAGTAAATGGTTAAAAAATATAATTAAGTATGTGCAATGAAATCTGCCGATAATAAACCCGAATTTAAGTTCAGATTACACACAACGCAATCAAATTTGCGAATTATATTTGTGTATTAAGTTTTATTACCATCTAATAAATAGTTTGCATTCCTTAAATTTTTTACGATACTATTTTAAAAACAAAATAATTTTTAATGCAATATTTCGTCATCCTTTTCCCTCCAGACACTAAACCTTCCCGGTAGACTTAGTAACGCCTCTGTCTAGAAGCACAGAACCAGTAGGGTCCTAGAAAACCCCATAAATCACGGGTTTGGGAGAATTTGCCTGTTTGCTACCTCTTCCTACTTTCCCTATTTAAATATCGTTGTCCCCCAATGTCGGGACTCTTATGCCTGTTAGAAAGCTTTGTGTAACACGTTCTTCCAGTGTTCTCCCTACGGAGGAAACCCCATGATTTGAATATCTTTAATTTCATAGTTGTTACTGGGTCGTTGAGATATTTCATATATATATATATATTTCTTTTTTAAATAAAAATGTTAATTTTTTATGTAAAATACATTCTTGACATTTAACCCTTAAATGCATGTTGTTGTCAATTTTTTACAATCCAGTTCCACTTATTTGTATTCACAAACCTGTGACCTTTTTCTGAACGCACACAGATAAACATACACAATAAATCAAGAAGGGGGGGGGAGACATTACTTTTGGTGTATAAGTTTTATGTATATATGAATGTGATGGATAACACAGACCAGAGCGTTACTTCCAGAGATATTTTATATTTTTGAATTTCCTATAAAAGGGCAATTTATTTAATTGAAGAAAAATTAACTTCTCATCTGTTGCCAGGTAAGCTATCAATGTTTGACGTTGTATTTGAAAATTTAGTTAGATATATATATACACATGCCAGATTTTTGGGAAGTACTGTGCGTTACGTAATGTCTTCATAAAACTTTTTTTTTAAATAAATACTCAATATTACTGCCTGATTTATTTCAATTATTTTGTTACGCACATATGACTAAATTCCTATAAAAATCGAGTTTTTAAAACTCAAAAAAAAATCATGCATTTAAGGTTTAATACTTTTTAATTTCTACTATTCCTACTATTAGTTCACTCTCTCCCTATATATATATCTTGTTCAAATTTTCGATGCTTAATAAAATACTTTCTATTCATCCACATACATACATTCAAGTTCAAACACATTTTTTAAACTTGTACTGATGGCACTTGATATTAATACAGTTTCTTTAAATATTAATTCATTAATTAAATTAAAAAATAAATAAATATTGACAAACAAAACTATTAGCCCAACATATATAGGAAGGAAAATCGTTCGTCGTGTCCCTGTAGCGCAATGGATAGCTCGTTGGGCTTCTAATCCAAAAGTTGTGGGTTCGATTCCCACAGGGATAGCCTAATTTTTGAGAATGTGATTTTATTATTGACTATTTTATTAGAATAATTAAATTTAATTAATAAATAAATAGTAATAAACAAATAAAAAATACTCCAACACCATATATAGAAAGGAAAATGGAAAATTGTAAGGAAATTCCCTTTCTATTTTGTCACTTAATATTGTGGTTCTGTCATATGTATATATATATTTATATTATTTGTAACTATTTAATAAAAGTAACTGAAATAAAACTTTTATTTGTTAATCTAAGTAGGAATTAACTTAATTGTTTTATATTACTTGTTTTTAATTTTTTTCCTCTTCTGTGTAATTACAAAAAGTTGCAACTTCTATATGTATTTTTTAAATATACTTAATATATTACTTGGGTTTCAACACTTATTTTTCTCTATAAGAATTAAAAATAAAACCCAAATTCGTTTTCTTTCCTGTAAACTCATTCATATACAAATTATTCAGATCCTACCAGTTTGATTCTACAATCTTTAGAATCCATCTGTGTTTATTCCGAGTCATAACTAGCGCCGAAGAAGACAAAACACAGCAAACAGATGACGCAGAGAACGATAGAAAATTGCGAGCTCGGCTATTTTTATCTAAGTCCGTAATCGCCTCGTAAAGTACGTCTTTCTTTCTTTACGCTATTGGCTTCTCAGAGAAGAATAATTTCGATCTAGATGTCAGAAATTGTGTGTCTCCGAAAGGATAAATTCGAGTTAGGTGTGTATATTCTGCTTCCATGTATTCTTTTCTAAATAGAAAGGGAAAGAAGCTAGTTCAACTGAAGTTGCTATTGCTACGTGAGAGTGTTTTCACTATGGGCTCAATTCGAAGCTATTGTGACTGGGGAAGAATTCTAAATTTCTAAAAAAAGAAAAGAAATTTGAGAACACGAGCTGAATTCTGAAATTCTTCCTCTAGAAAAAAACAACTTGCACGGAGCTTAGAAGTTAGTTTAAACTTTTGTTGATAAACATGAGTAAAATTGTGTTGTTCTAACAGAAACTTTAAAACTTTTGTTTTAAAGAAAGATAAATGAAGTTACGGCAATGTCTTCGTAATAAAAGGTACTTTCAGAAATACTAAATTAAATCATTCACTCACAGATTTAGCCTTATTAATCAGAAACCACATTTGACAGTGCTTCAATTAATTGAAAATATGGGTTAGATTTATAATTACTTTAAATCAGCTTGGAGGATAACATGAATTATTGAAAAATACTTAATGAGAAAAATTGAGGTTCTAAAAATTATTAATTATCGAACACACACAAACTGTTGTAAAAAAGACAAAAAAAAAGGCTTTTATTATAGTTTAGCAATTCTATTTCAGCTGATTGATCTTTCAGACGGAATTGCCGTTCTTTTAGATTTAGCTTTGAAGTTTTTATACAGTAGAAGCTATTTCTGTGCGGTTCTTTTTATACGATTTTATTTTTGTGCGCTTTATTTTGTGCGATTCTATTTTGTGCGATATTTTTTATGCGGTATATGAATTTTAACTACTTTGACGTCACTGAAATATTTTCTATCAATGTACATATAGAGTACAATGTACATACACTTCAAGACGCTCTATTCATTTGTTCTAAGCAGTCTCGCGACAATTCACGTTTAATTGATTTTTCTCAACACTCTAGCAGCGCGCGCTTTATTGAAGACCAAAACTTAAATGCTGGCATTATCAATAATTTGATAAAATTGTGAAGACGGACAAGAAGTACAGGATTATTTGAGGGCGAAACAAATATATGCTGTGATCCAGCTTTCTTACAAATCGAATTTCTTAAAATAAATACCAATTCCGAAAGGAGTTTGAAATTCCGAAAAGACCTTTTGTCATGTATATCTGGTTATCTTGGCGTTTTCAAGAAACTGATCAACCTACCGTCGTTCCAAAAACTTATCACTTATTTTATAGTGCCAAAAAATAAATGAACTGATATTGTATCTTCCTGTGACGAAAGTGATTTTGAACTGCTTCATCACAGGAAGATGTGCCCTACGGATAACAAGTAACAGTGAAGTATGTATGTGCATTTTGAAAACTTCTCTGTAAATAGAATGATAAATGAAATGTTTTAAAAATGTGTCCATGTGTATTTTAATTATATATTTAGTTTGAAAGCACTTTCTCATATATGTTCTAAATAATTAACGTATTTTTAAGGGTGGTTTCAATGCGGTACCTCTTCGCCGCATAAAAAAAATTCTGTAATATCTCGACAAAGTTGTTTGTTATGTGTAAGTATTTAAGAAATTTTTGAATATATTTGTGCGTTTTTCTTGATATGCGGTCCCTACTTACAAAAACAGGTTTCACTGTATTTGCATACGAATTTCCTATTTTGAAACTCATCAAATGGCCTCATTTTCTTAAGACAATTCTGCTATGTGAAAGATCAAAATTCCTTTTCCGCAAAAGAAATAATTAGGAGTTTACTGAACAATAATATTTATTGTTTTCCAAATTATAATTTGACGATTTGCTCCAAATATTTTAACAGTAGTAAAGCTATGCGTAACTAAAAAACTTAAACAAGATAAATTTATATTAATTTCTTACATTGTTAAAGATTTCAACATAAAAGAACTTAAACTTAAATTGTCTTTTCTAAAGTATTTTTGTTTATTTTTTAAAATAATTTTTACTAGATTTATTCATAAAAATTTTATGAAAATACAAATTATAAAAACATTTTTAAATGCAAACAACAGTGTACTACGTAATATGTACATTCAACAATTTTACAAATGAATTTTTGCATATATGACTCATTAGTTACAATAATTAATTGCATATATAATTACCTAAAGAGTTATGAGTGATTTATTTTTAATTTTAAATCTTTATTTGGCAACACAGGCAAATTTTTATTTAAAAATAGAAATTTAATTTCCAAAATTACTGAAAGGCAACAAGTAATACAAATTATAAGGGCTGAGATCTTCACTCAGTCCCACTTAGAGCTGTGGGAGGAAAGATAGGATGATTTGCCAAATCTATTTTTAAACTATTTATTGAACACACAAATTACCGACGCAATTCTAATAATTCAAACTAGAAGAGATGTTCCTAATCTGAGCAATAAGAGAGTAAATAACTAGATTATGAGAAGATTTTAAATATCGACCCTCTTACATACATGTCGCACATCCGGTATAGTGGTTAGCGACGCTGACTGCTATGCCGTAGGGCCTGGGTTCGATGTTTGTAAATGTATAGGGCCTTCGCGGCATGGAGGTACTCTAAATAGCCGTCGAGCCGCAAGTCCTCTCGTGAGGTTGGTGGAAGGGGAAGAGAGGTGGGAGGGCCCTGAACACTCCCAGGGTGTTCTCCCTCAAAATAGGGGTGGAATCGAGCATAATCGTACTGTCACCTACATGGTGCACAAAGCTACGGCTAACGACAGGCGTACAATATAGCCCGATGCCATGATGAATTTCGTGGGCCTCGATCTGACTACGTCAGACAGGTGGCATTAGCAACAACAACAATATATATATACCAGGATCAAATATATTGCCCTAAATATCTGAGCTATAATTTAATTTTATGCCTAATTGTCCCTTTATTCTCTAAAACGCGCTATAAAATGGAATAATACCTGATTGGTGGCAATCTATCCTTCTCCTCGCATTCTCTATACAGTAGAACGTCGTTTATACGAATCAACTGGGACCGGACACTGTTCGGATACGCGATTGTTCAGATAACCGAAAACCAAATGCGATCCATGCAGTATATGAAACCGGACACTATACGAATATTTAAAATCATCACATGCGGGAAACGTGCTTGAAGCAAAAGTAAAATAAGTGAAAAATGTCGCAATTTTACATTTATTGTGGAAAATAATCACATATTTTTCGCTGTACTATTGTACACCTTCGTTCATTGTACATCAATCAGCCGAACCGCCTAATTTCTCGTTAAGTTTCAGAGCTTTTTCGCTCAACAGAGGGCCCGATATCGGGTCCCTTTTGCTCCTTTGTGAAAACCACAAAAGTAGAGTGCGCGACCAAGAACAACATCGTTCGCTTCCCTCATGGCTTTCCTTTTCTTCACGCCATCTTCTGAGTCAAGTTTTGACGCAAAATTTAAAATAGTTACTCGGCTTTTTTTATGTTAGAAATTGTTGACTTTCCAACATTATAAAACTGTGCTAGAGCCACTTCACTTTCTCCCTTCGCAAGACGGCTCAATATTTCAAATTTTGTCTCTATGTTCAAGACGTTGCGCTTCCATTTTGAATTCGAAACCATAGCAGTTCACAACTCAACAAAATATCACGTATACACCCCTTCACTTAGAAACAAACTTACCTTATATTCCACGCAGATGTTCACCAACTCACACAATAGTGAAATTCCACAAATATCCTCACGCAAAACAATTATTAAGCATTGAACGGTTCGAAAACGTATCTAAACATTAGTCCGGATATTTGACACTCCGGATAATGAACGTTCGGATAAACGATGTTCTAATGTATCTCAATATCGCTAGCTTGAAAACCTAAACTATATATACCCGACCTAATCTGAATAATCACGTTTGCTTTTTCAGAGGGTTGGTTACGAGTAAACTCGAATTGATAGCCCAAAGATTTCCCAAGAGGCTTATGTTAAAGAAAGGAAGTGGATAGATCCGGCACAAAATTCCTCAAAGTTTTACGAGAAAGAAAAATTGTCTTTTTGAGTTAAAACACGGAGTTTGTTATGGTCTTTCAAAGAGAATTTTGTTTCAAAACCAACAATTTTGAGTTCCAGTCACTTAAACACTTGGACGAAGGAAAATCACCAACCGAAGTCATTTTCAAAACAATGTGATTTCACTTAAACAATACTCCTAGTTCCTTTTCAACTATACATTCAAAGATAGGTATGCCTCACCAATTTTCTCCCATTTTTTCAAGGAAACTATTTTTCATTCTTATTTTTCCACGTTATGTAGTTATTTTTTTCTTTTTAGTTATGCCTAAGAGATCATAATTCACCGCTCACAAAAAACAAATCTTATATTTTATTTTTAAATCGATTTCACTGGTATGTTATGTTGTTTTTGAAATAAAAATTCTTTTTGCGTATATCTTTATATTCAGAAGGTCTATAAATTAAGAACGAAGCATGATGATTGATGACGAAGCGATTTTAATGAATATTCTGGATGAGTAAATTTTAATTAAATTGTAACAAAAATGCAAATTGTTTTAAAAATGATGTTCATGATAAATTATGTGAAATATATTTTTATGATCTCTTCTAAACATGCTTAGATGAAATATAGTATACTTAAATAATTTAAACAATTGTATTATTTTTGTGGTTAAGAGCAGTCCGTACCCCTTAAACCGCTAACGTTAAATTAAGCTTTTTTAAGTACCTTTTTTTTTAAAAACTGTTAAATATAAAAACTTCAAATTTTGTCTGTATATTAATTATACTTTTATATTTATACTGAAGTGAGATTTTTAAATTTATTGTTAAGATAATGCGAACACCTGTAAAATAATAGAAATTCTTAATTAATAGGGAGCTGTATCACCCTTTGACTGAAGTACAGATTTCATGCGACGTGGAATAGATGCATAAAGATCATAGGCAATATTTAAAGGAATATTAAGCCATTTCTTCTGCAGAATGGCCGCTTAATTCCGAAAGGCTGGATTGAGGTGGAAATCGGGAACGAAATTTTGACTCTAAATACTCCCATAAATGATCAATAAAATTCAAATCCGGATATTGAGGGGACCATGCAAGATGTTCAACTTCATCGTCATGCTCTTCTAAACACGCTTGAACACATCTGGTAGTTTGCATAGGAGCGTTGTCGTCTTAAAAAAGCGGTCGCTCTTCAGAAAATACAGTTTGGACAAAAGGATGGACATGATCCCCTAGAATGCTTAGGTAGTAATTGGATTTGATTTTTCCATGTAGAATAACAAGTAGTCCAAGACCACGCCAAGATATCGTAGCCCATATCATAATGGAGCCAACCCCGTGCTTCACAGTCGGCAAAAGGCATTCAGGATTAAAAGCTTCTTTGGGCGTTCTCCAGATATAAACGCATCCGGTCGTCTGAAATAGGGTTAATGACGATTCATCTGATTATATTACCTGTTGCCACAACTGTCGGAACCAGCATTTGTGATCTTTGCGCCATTGGCGTCGCTTGAAAGCATTAGTTGCTGTCGTCAAGGGCTTACGAATTGCCACTCTGCCATAAATCTTCACAACATTAAGTTCCTTTTGACAATTTTTGTTGAAACGGGGTCCTGGAGATGACTGTTAATTTTGAATGTTAACTCGTGTAATGATTGCTCGGGCTTTCGGGCTACTATGCACTTCAAGACCCGTCTATCCCTATCAGCAAGCTTTGACTTTCGGCCACTGTTGTGCTTTGAAGACGTCGTCTTACTCTCTTTCGTGTGCGCTTTCATAAAGGCTCAAGCCATACTCCTTACAAACCCCAAAGGTTTGCTGCTTCCGTAGCCGATGCTCCACTTTAACGCGCTCCAACAATCATTCCTTTTTTAAACTCTGACAGGTCTGACATTTCAACTTATAACAGACAGTTCGATAGACGTATGGAACGCAGATGACTTCTCTTGAAAGACTGATACCTTCCTCTTCATTCTCACTAGGTGGCAGACTTTGGTTGTAGGTGGCGGGGCTGTACTGCATGTGTGAAATACATCATACTTTTTTCACAGGTGTTAGTATTATTTTGTCTTCCATCTGTATATATATACCCTAGTTTGTTTATTTTTTTATTAAAACTTCCAAGCACATTCAGTGCTCCTTTGAATAAGTTTCATTACGTTATTGTTAATATTAAGTATAATTTATGACACCATATATTTAATAATTGAACGCTATCACAAAAATTTCTTGCATTCTGCCATGTAAACTACATTATATTACAAAAGACAGTTATATTGGATCCCTTTCGGTCAGAATCGAGTTAGAAGTCTATTAAATAATTGTATTACTTGTTCTCAAAGAAAAATCTCAAATAAAAAATAAATGTAGTATACTATTACAAACTGGCGCCAAGTTAATAGATGAGAAAAATATACAAGAAAAATTTTTAAATTATACTTAGATAATGATTCATAAAAAAAGTTTCATTTTAAATTGTATTTCTGAAAAATTTATTTTCCTAATTATTAGAAAAGAAAACTATTCCATGTGCATATTCGGAGCTAAAAGAGCTAAAATTAAAACACACATTCTACCCTTTCTGAATTTTAAAAAGACCAGATACTTTTGCCAATGGATCACCATTCCACTGAACCACCAACAATGATCTGAACATTTTGATGTGATTTGCCATTCCTTACAAAAATAAATACGAAAATATTCTAAAGATATGGTGGATTGTGGCTCAAGTGGATTGTGAAAAGTTCATTTCTCCCTAGCTTTGTATTTTGAGCGATTCTTAAGGTACCGTTGTATCTTACGTACGAAAAAGACTAACTGCAGTCTTAAGAGAGAACAAATAGAACCATAGAATCAATATGTTCCCGTTAGATATAAAAGTTATGAGAACAAACCCAAAAGCTTTTTTAGAAGATAAGAAGTGAAAAGGTCTTCAATAGCTTGGGAACTGGGGGTAATATAAGTGTAATGGCCAAACTTTTTTGCTTCTTCAAGAAAAGCACTCAAGTTAACAGGCTACAAAAAATTTTCAAGAACAATTGTCTATCATTATATTTGATTTATTGAAGAGGGAGCAAATTGTACATTGCTGCAATTTAAAAAGATCGATCCAATTGCTAAAATTAACTAAAGCTTTATTGTATAAAATAATAAATGTGACAAGCATTGCTTTTATCCCCATAGAAAACATGTGTCTCTTCCGCAGACCTAAAAAGGAACTGTAATGATTAATGGATTCGAATGTTGCTATATAGAATACAAAAGCTTTATTTTCATTATCTTAGAAGCAAAATTTCATTAATTTTTTTCCAAATGTTTTAAATTATGAAGTCACAAACGTGGCAAGAATTCAAAGAGCACTATAGAAAAGGAGTTCTCACTTAATGATCTGTGTAACCCCCTGGGAATACGTGATAGAGAAAAAAGTATGCAATACATTCACTGAAAAGGCTACTTTACAGCATGGTTTTTCAAAAATATGTTATATTTTAGCAATAAACAAGAATTTTAATCATGGCAAAGAGATATATGGTCTTAACCAAAAATTACCATAAACAGCAACCATAGGAATATAAACAGATCCGTGTATTAGCCAAGAATGTGTTTTTTTTTCATTAAAAATTTACCCAAAACTCAAAACCCATGCAGAAGAAAAAAATCTATCAATTATTGATCATGTTGTCATGAGGGGGGAAATGTTGTCAAACGGTTAAAACGGTTGAAATATTTTCCAATAAAATTGATGTTAAGTAAAATTCCAATGACGGTAGTTTTATTTCTGTTAACCCTATCGAAAAGTGTGGCAATTTTTTTTCAATTCATTTAATATCTTTTTTACAATTATGTGTTAGTCTTCATTCATGTGCATTTTTTTTTTGGAAAATGAGCGGTAACAGAGAAATTCGCGTACAGCTTATTTCCAACCACCGGTTAGGACTTTTTAAAGAGCGAATTTGAATTTGACAAACTATCCAGAAACCCGGATTCTAACTCTGAGTTTGAAGGATGTGTGCCTACTTTTCTTTCTGGAATAACATTTCCATTCAAAACACCCAAAATATTAAGTTAGACTGACTTGCTCATGGCTAAAAAACTTTTAAAAAGTCCATTTTGTATAAACTAAGTTTTCGTCTGAGATTAGCGGACCCATATAAAAACCGAACCCCTTTTGAAATGCTCCAAAATTATCGGTTTATGCAGAGAAATATACGATACATAAAGAATTGTTGCAAATTTCCCTGAAAATGTTGTCAAATACACACATTTTTTAAAAATCTCTAATAGACCTAAATACATTTACTACCTACTTTCATTTGGGAATAAAAATTCCATTTAAAACACCCAAAATATTAAATTAGATTGGTTTACTAATGGCTAAAAAAATTGTTACAAAATCCGTTTAGTTTAAACTATGTTTTTTTCCAAGAATAGCAGATCCGTATAAAAACCGAACCCCATTTGGAATGTTCTAAAATTCTCAGTTTATGCACAGAAATATACGATAAATTAAGAATTATTAATACATTCTGTGAAAGTATTGTAAATACAGTTTTTTAAAAATCTAATAGACTTAAATACATAAAAAATGAATACAAATAATATTAAAACATTGATACAGACTCATTAGGAATTTATAGATATATTTTTAGAAAAGGACTGATGAATATACATATAATAATCATACTATTTTTCTTGTAAAATTCTTACAAAATTTTTGATTTTTTTCAGAAAATATAATTTATGTCCAAATTTTCAAATTTAAGTAACTTCTCGTGAAAATATAACAATGAATTTAATGTACTTTTTCTTCTTTTGTTTTGAATCTTCCTTTTGTCACTTCAAATTTGCATTTAGAAAATTTTCTTTTTTACATTTAAAATTCATATAAATTTTGCAATATGACACGTGAAAACTTACAAAATATATATAATTTTAATCAATTAAAATGCATTTTTTGTTTTATTGTGTTAAAGCGTTATTCAAACAAAACTTGCAGAAGAACACAAAATGAATTAAATAAGCATATGAATTGTTTTCTCTCAAATGTTTTGTATCATATAATAATTGAAACAAAAAAAAATCACTTTACTATTATATTAGTTTGAAATACATAAAAATAAAAAAATAAGAATTCTTATCAGTCTAGATAAGATATAATTCTGGAACTCTCTAAGAAACTTTTTTTTTGTAAGAATAACATACTTCAAGAATGTCAAGAAAGTGCATATACTTTGCTATATTTAATAAAGACAAAACATAAGGTATTTTACTCGTGTTACATATTATTTTATTTTAAACGTTAAACACACAACATCCTCTAATAGTAAAAACTGTAGGCTATATACAAAAGCAATTCCCCTGCTTATTTTGATCCAAGTACACATACTATAACACATTTTCCTTTTTGCCACTTATTTTGTAGGAGGTTTGTGAGTGAAACCGTCATAAATCTGACCATAACAGAAAGATTTTATGTTCCCTAAATACTAGGATTGGAAATCTGTCCTATTAATGCTTTCACTTTGAACGCTACAAGTTCTTTTACGAACCATTAATTGTATAAGTACTAGACGGACTAGTGTTTTACTTTCATGTGTTAAATCGGTGAAGAAAATACAGAACCTTGAAACATATGTGCACTGTGTTATATCTGAATCGCTGGCAAATACAAAGTTTAGGTACAAATTTTAAGGCTTACATAAACTGCTTTAATAATAAGAGTTTACTTATATTCAGTCATAAAAAAATTCCTATAGTGTTTTTTTAAGCAAAATATAAGTTTCAATTCTTCCAAGATTAAGGGGCGGGGGGAAAACTACAAATTTCAGTTTATACAAAAAATGGAAATTTTCAAATGCAAACTACCGAGTATTTTTCAAGTTTTTGCCGAGAACTTTTGGAAAATATTTTTGAATAAGAGGGGCTCGGCTTAAAGACGGATCGGAAGAAACATACTTTAGGAAGAATTTTCTTAAATATTTTCCATTAAGCATGCCTGAAAATAAAAAAAAATTCAATTTTGGTGGTATTTCGAACTACTAAAATAAAAAAAAATTTATACTAAAAAGAAAAAAAAAATTCATAATTCTTTAAAAAGTTACTGTCATAATCCAAACTTTGGATGAGTTCTTAAAAATTACACTTCCTCATTTGGATGTCTGAATGCAAATGTTCTTTATTTGGCGATATTTTCTTCCCCAACAAGAAACATAGGTCGACGATCACTCGCCATATATACAAAATTCTCCTTCCGTTTATATCATAAACAAAGAAAAAATGGCGCAGAAAGTAAGATAGCACAGATACTGTTCAAGATAACAAAGGAATGGGAGGAGGGGGGGATGCGTTAGCTTCGTTCGAGTTTTACTTTATAGTAAATTTGATTAGAAGATATTCTACCTGTTTTACCCACTTGGCAACATTTTTGCTCTCGTGAAGGTGACATGATTTAAATTACAATTTTTTTTTCAATTTGGCTTTTATATGGGTTTATAATTTTGGATAATTTAAAGTATCTGAACACGTTCGGAGTACATTTTTTTTAAAAATAGAAAACTAAAACATTATAAATGCTTTTAGGAATGCTTTTTTTAGGAATAAATACCAACAAATACTAATATTTAACAAGAATATTTTAAAAAGATACCTACATTATACAAAAATGACTAATTAAAAGTGAAGTTTTAGCAATATTTTTGGATAAACATCAAAGCAGTTAGAGAGAAATGAGTAACAAACTTATATCAGTAAAAGTATTATTAAAACAAATTAGATACATTTATCTAAATAATGTAATAAAATTTAAATTTATTTAATTTTAATTAATTAAATTTAATGTATTAAGATTTGAAAATTGTAGAGCTGATTGAGTAAATATTATAAGAAATGTGACATTCTTTATAAGATCATTACTTAAATAGCAGGCCATAATTCAAAAAATATTCATACTATACGGAATATTTTAGAACATTCTCTAGAAAATAATACAAATATCAGGGTCAAAAAGTTTTATAGAAATACATTTATAACATTTTGAGATCAGACTCGCCATGATAGATTTTGAACAAATATGCCCAATTCTGGTAAATTAAAAACCCACTTCCATGGCTTCTAATTTTATAAAATTGATTGTAATTTGGCTTCTAGGTAGTGTGGGAACATAAAGGTATGTTTTGTTAAGCCAAAAGATAGCTCTATTCAATAAACTAAAAAATAAATATGTGTTTTGACCGAATTTGATCATTTGAAAGTGTTCAGGTACCTTAAGAAAAAGGTGCCCTCAGTTAATACACGGATCGGCTTATATTTGAAATATCACTGTGAATTGAATGAATTAAGAAATTAACTGAAAGTAATAGTTGTTTAGCTTAACATTATAAACTTTCCACTAAAATATTTCTTTAGTGTTGTGACGGTTCTATTCACACTCTTTCTACTAATAGTCCTTTTGGGGAATTTCTGGTCTTTAAAAATTATTTTATTATAAAACTCCTCTTCGCGCGAAGAAAAAGACGTGATTATGTTAATTAAGACTACTTTATATAGCCTAGGTTTTCAGGTTAGAGAGAGATATAGGATAGACTGTTATCGGAGCAGAGATTAATCAAATCGAATGTGAATCGCGGATATTTAATATTTGATGATTGAATTACTTAAGGTGACGAATGGTCATTGGAGATTGAATCCAGATTACATAGCTATGAAGTCAGAGTTATCACCTTGAGTAAGTGTGTCTAGTATTAACGTTTTCTCATATCTCGCTTACTTCGTCGATTGTTCGTATATTTATTAATTGGGTGCATATCTTAGACTGGATTGATTGAATTTGAGTTGTGATTAATATTGTGAATAAGTTCGATTGTTTTGTTTAATTATGGCTAGTTTTCCTTTCAATCCTCCTACACATTTAGGCGTTCCGGCGAGAACATTAGTGTCATTAAACGATAAAGAAAATATCTAATATGTTATAACTTCATTCTTTTTCAATGAATTGTGTTAAATTTTCCTGCATTTTATTTCTAACGTCATACTGAGCTCTGTCAATTTTCTACAGTTCACACATTCAGCATCTTTTAAATAACTTGATGGGCACCAAAAGCTCACATTATTACACTTCACTAATTCGATTGAAAGTTACGAAAAAATTAACTAAGGTGTCCCAACACATTAAAATGGCCAATTTCGATTAAAGGACCCTCTTGGCCTTACAAAACATATATTATCCTATTTACACGTTACATGAAAAATGATGTACAGTAAATTACATACAATTAAAAAACCGGAAGTAGTCTACCAGAAGTGGGCATTCAAATTGTTTAAAATCTATCATGGTCAGTCTGTAACTCAAAATCTTTTTAATGCATTTTAATGAAAATATTTGAACTTGATATATATATATATATATATATCATTTTTTAGAGAATGTACAAAATTTTCTTACTGCATGAATACTTTTTGAGTTATGGCCTGTTATTTCAATAATAGCCTCATAAATATGTCACATTTCTTATATTTATTCAATCTGCACTAAAGTTTTATATTTTAAAAAAACATTAAAATTTTGGTGCATTTCTTGGATAAATGTATGTAGTTTATTTTAAAAATACTTTTGTTGATAAAGTTTGACTTTTTTCTGCTTTATAAATTTTTTTTAAAAAAGTTGCTAAAATTTCTCTTATAATTGTGATTTTTTGCAAAGTTTAAACAATTTGTTTTAAGTATTACTGTTGAATAATAATACTTGTTGTGGTAATGGTTCGCAAATAGTATTTATAATGTTTTAATAAACTATTTTTAAAAAGTACTATGGACTTGTTCGCGGATACCTTTAAAATATTTATATTCAAATCTGATATGGGTACAATTTTCGCTTTTGGCACATAAACCTTACATGAAAATAACTTCTGATTAATATTTATAGACTTCACACAGAACCAGGGTAGTTCAATGTAATTTATCTTAGAGTTAATAATGGAGTTTTTCATGTAGAGCTTATTGTTTTTTTCCTTTACAGTTTATACGCCTAAACCCTAAATTGACTTGTTTTCATTCTTTAACAGTCTAGCTTCCTAATTTATATGAATCACAGTTTTCTACCATTTTAATCAATATATTTTAACTAAATGGAAAAAAAACTGCTATATTCCTCATCAATGCAAATTATGTTTAATTCCTTCTATTATTATAGAATTTTTATAATCTACAACCCTTCTCGGTAATTCGGTTTAAGTGTTATTGCATTCCAGTGGTTCTACTGCATTGGTTCCCAAACTTCCTGTGTCTATGGATCTTTTACGTCAAAAATTTGGCCATGAATCTTCCAAATGCCTTCAACCCATAATATGCCCATTTTCAATGCATTATAAAAATTATAAAAACTTTTATATCCAGAAAATGATAAATGAAAGTGATATTGTTAAATATTATATAATACGACTATTTTTTATAAAAAATATCTTTAACAACAGTATAACTTTAGTTAATAAATCTATGTATAAGATATCTATTGTATTTAATCCTTACGTAACATACTTTAACAATTAACAATACAAACAATAATATTACTTTCCTTTCAAAACAAAGAAAAGCTTACTGCATTCACTTCACATATCAGGATCATGCACTAAATAAAACTAAACTATTGACTAGACCAGGGGTGGCCAACCCGCTGCACGACGGAGTTGTAACAGTGTCACGCGAAGACTTATTGAAAAATTGAAAATATAATAAAAAAAAAACAACTGTAGCACAATTTTATAAAAATGCCTTTGTCTCAGACAAAAAAGACCACACAAAAATTATTTTAAATACAATTAATTGAATTACAATAAAAAATTTCATGTAAAAAATATTCTTTTATTTTTGTGTGCTCTGGCTTTTCAAAAGAAATGCATTCGCGAGATTTTGAATTTGTGGGAGTGTGTCTGAAAATATATTGGTTATATATGTTGTAAGGAAGCTTTGGTTGGTCATATATGTTTTGTAAGGAAACTTTTGTATCTTTTGTCTTTATTTTCAAGAAAATGTTTAGCACGTTTCACAATAATGCAGTAACTATCTACCAAAGTTATTAATGATCTTGTTATAACAGATTTAAAATTTAATATTCATTTTGAATAATTCATTCGGTTCTAGGTTGGATGATTTTCAAAATGATAAAAAATGTTGATCTTTTCATCGATCCTTTTTCAATTTCTCCTAAGCGTTAATTGTTACCTACTTGAAGTCCAAATCGGAATTATTAACCTACAACATCATACTAGACTGAAAAGCAAATGCAAAGGAACTTATTTCTACTCAAGTGATCCAAATTATATTGAATTTTGCAAATTTTTTTCAACAAGAACATTTTTCATACTTACATGGTTTGTCAGTCAGATAGTGTTGTAATTTTGGATCAACATTATATCTGTGAACAAATGTTTTCTATTATACCATTATAAAATCGTAATATTGCTCAAAATTAACGCATATACACCTAAAACAACCTAATTTTGTTGACATCTTTAAGAAATAATCCTAATATAGATTTAGTAAAAAAAAACTACAAACTCAAAAGCCACATTAGGCAAATACTGACTGTTTAATAATAAATTAGAAATAAATGCTTAAAGTTACTCATTTTTTTATACCTAATTTTTTTAAGAATGAAGCAATAAGTATTTTTTATGTTATATTTAAATTTTTGCTACTAAACTTGCATAAAAAAATGCAATTTGCGAAAAAATCCCAAAAGCCACAATAAGTAACATTTTTTTCCTCTCTTTATAACTTTTTGTTTGTAAAAAAATTTGGAAGTGGCACACATAATGATTCATTATCTGAAAGTGACACTCTTAACCAAAAAGGTTGGCCACCCCTGTACTAGACGTACGACTCTTTTTTCATACCATATTATAATAGTTATAGGTTAGACATGTAGCATGAGATTCAGATTATATTTAAACGATGGTTGTTCCGACATCCGCCTTTCAATGCTTGCCATTACTAGTATATTTTACGTATATACTATAAATATTTTATTCTAAAATTTTTAATTTTTACCCTAAAATTTTTTAACGCGTATAAATTATAATTAATTTATTGCAACTTTCATAACGATGAAAATGGATCACAAATAGTTTATATTAAACTTTTCGTGGACCCCCTACCATTGTCCATACACCCTCAAATTAATTTTAATTTGCCATGGATCCCCAGGGTTCGTAGAAACTCATGTTCTACAGCAATAAAGCTCATATAATATCATACTTTGCGTGACTCTTGTTAATCTTTGTGCAATCAAGATCAATAATATCTCAAACTGTAGTTCGGAGATATCAGTCTGTGTTAAGTAATGCATGAATGCCAGTTCTGTCCATTAGCCAATATTCCAATTTCCCACTATCGTTTTACCTATTTCTTTATAAAATCATTCAAACTTGTCATTGCGAGGAAGTAAGGCTTATAATATACTATGAAGACGAGACGAATAATCCCATAAATTATTCCGAATATTTGCAAAATTTTTCAGTGTTACATTGGTTTGTGGTGATATAGATTCAGATTCCTTGACTCTATTTGTCCCAAATTCATTCATTTTATGTCTTCATTTAAATGGGCTTCATAAAATATCTTTGAGGAATATAATTGTGAAACAATGCAGTTTGTATGAATAGTATCGAACCAAGTTCCACCACTCTATAATCAGGTAGCCAAGGAATACTTTAAAAAAGAATATTAAAAAAATCCCTGTAATAATATTCAGATGAATAAAAAAAGCATTATGTTTATATATAATCTTAACTCTTAGATTAATTTTGCCGGTGTGTTAGTTTTTAATTATATATATTATCTCCCAAATTATATCTATAGAGATTTACCAAACTATTAGTTCTATAGATATGAAATTTGGTAAGCATGTTTCTGTTCTCGAACAGAGATCCACTCAAAACGGGTTTTGCGAAAATTGACTCTAAACAGGGGTTAAGGTGGCGCATAGGTAAAAAGTTTTCGTTTTTGAATTATACAACTACGACTTGAAATTTATTAAGCGTATTTCTTTTGTTGAGTAGATATCCGCTAAGATCGGGAATTGCGGAAATCAATCCCCAACAGTTGTTGGGAGGGGTTAAGAGGACTATATACATAAAAATTCCCGTTTCTGAATTACTACACCTACAGACTTGAAATTTAGCAAGCAATTTCTTTGTTGAGTAGAGATCCAAGAGAAACAGGTTAAACAGAAATCGACTCCCTTGAGGAACTGCGATGGCGTGTAAATAAAAAGTTCCTAGTTTTGAGATATTAGACCCACATAATTAAATTTTGATAGGCATCTTTCTTTTATTCAGTATAGATATGCTTAGAAGGGATTTTACCAAAACCGACTATCAAGAATAGGAATGTATTGAGGAGGCTCAGAGATAAAAAAAAATCCCGTTTTTGAACTATAACACAGGTTTGAAATTTGGTAAGCATGCATCTTTTGTTGAGTAAAGATCCGCTAAGAAAGGGTTTTACAGAAATCGACACACAAGCGGATTTACCGGGGTATAAAAATTAGACTACAGTTTTAGAAATCCAACCCTTTTTAAATCTAAGCATATTTTTAAAATACATAAAAGCTTAATGATAAGACATATATCAATAAAGAAACACACACATTAAATGTATTAAAAACCGGCAAAGTATGAAACGACAGCTTTTCTAAAGAATGCCTAGCCATTGTATTTAATGCCGGACGTTTTTAGGTAAAGTACGAAATGTAAGAATTAGTATATACTTAGACTAGACATTGTATATAATACCTAGGCATTCAATAGAATGACAAATTCTATTTAGGCCAAATATGAAAAAGGTCCTGATAAGGATTTTATATAAAAGGAGTGCATACCTCAAAAATACAGATGTTATTCTGAAAAAAATAATGTGACATTAAAAAAATTATTCAGAATACGTAAATGAGAATGAAAACTGTATAAAACAAAATTTATGTCTTTCTTATTAAAGAAAACAAAATTTTCATATAAAAATAAGAAATTAAAGTTAAACTACTTGTAGCATTGTGGGGGTGTCGGCCTATTTTGCACCCCTCTCTCACCGTCTTGTCTACCTAAAGGTTTGGAGGGTAACAAAGCATCACCAGCAACTTCCATAATAACAATTAATTTATCTTCAAACACACTTAAACAATCACAAGTGAAACTACAAAAGGAAACCCTAGGAGTGTTATATAAAGCGAGCTATCTAATCTTAATGACTAACTCTAAGTAAACCCGACTACGTGACCTAGACAAGGAGAACAAGCGCTAATGAACCGATAACTAAATATAATTTCATCTATCTTAAATCCTCAATCTTAATCATTTAATCTCTTAGCAACTACTTCCTTAATTCGCACTACGTTGGTGAATGAAATATTCTAATATTCACACTTACGTAACACCGCAACAGCTTCCCGGCTCCTATCTTACATCTACAAAACCTATAGACTTTATATAGTCAAACTAATTTAAATATCATGGTTTCTTCTTGAGAGGCTGTGAATTAGTAGGCTGTAATGTGTAGTAGGAATTTAGTGAGGTTGTAATGTGATTGCTAGCCCCACAGTTTTCCCAAGAGGATTAGTAGGCATGATAGTTTTGAATGGCATTTTTCACCCAAAGACGTTTCATATTCTGGCACTTTGTTTTACACATACATCATGGCAAATTCTTGTCCGCTTCCACTGGATTGAGCAATTGCAACTAACCAGAGAGGAATATCATAGTCAGGAATACCTTTAATTCAAAGTATGTTTTTAGGGCATAAAGCGCGAATTGCGATCTCACATATGCTTGTTTTAAAATTTTATCAGAAGCACCACGTTGGTAGAAACCATTCTCTCTCCCACTCATTGCAAGTGTCATAGACTTTGATATATTGATATATGTGCCATATCCTTACAAGTGCCATAGACCATAACTCCTTCTCTGTCTAACATTACAGTTTCCTCCTTCATTTTCATAAAACACAGGGAAAAAATTAAGATTTACTGTACAAATTTAAGTAAAATTGCGTATTTGACACTCCCGAACAAACGGCAAAGCGTAACTTACAAATTCTGAACTGAAGCCCACGTAAAAGTCACGTGCCTTTCCACCCGATATTCGAAAAGAATCGGAGATGTATTTTACTCTTTGATGGTTTCTCACATTTGGCATTCTATAGAATCCCTAGGTAAAGTGAGAAATATAAATCATTGCATACATCGCTCTGACTAGTTTTAGGCATTATATACAATTCCCTAGGTATTTTATAGAAAATGACGGATTTCAAACTTTGCTGGTAACATATTGATGCAATGTGGTGATATACCCTGCGAGGTGGGAGGATAACGGATAATAACAATTTTTTTTCAAAGCAAGTTATACCGGGTGTTTCTAAAAGAATATCGGAGTTTTAAAGCATTATAGTACTTATTACATACAGCATATTAGTATGACCCATACATCGAGTGAGAGAGCAGCTGAAACAGTTTTGTTTGCTGGCATATGTGCGCGTGCACGCGAATTTTTCCCCCTTTCTCGCTGATCAACGCGCTAGTAGCAAAATGGCGACTAGTGAACAGAAAGCGTTTTGTGTACTTCAGTTTGCAAAGACAGATTCTGCTATTACTGTGCAACGTGCGTTCCGTATTAAGTTCGGTTGTCACCCTCCAGACGATAATAACATTCGTAGATGGTATCATCAGTTTGAAAGAACTGGCTGTCTTTGTAAAGGGAAAAGTACGGGACGAATAAGGAATAGCGAAGAGAGTGTTTCTCGAGTAAGAGACTATTTTTTACGTAGCCCAAGAGAAATCAGTTCGGCACGCAAGTCGTGAATTGGCAATGACAGCGACGACTGTTTGGAAAGTTTTACGGAAACGTTTAGAACTACGTCCTTATCGTCTGCAATCGCTTCAAGCTCTAAAACCGACAGACTACGGTTTACGAGCCAAAATCGCAAACGACATGTTGATGCATCCTAATAAAACGTTTATGGATTATGTCGTATTCAGGGATGAATCAACGTTTCACCTCAGTGGACACACACATAATACACGCATCTAGAACTTAGAAAATCCTCACGAGATGCTGGAATTGTGTAACGAGATTCACTTAAATTTAATGTTTTTTTCCATATCTTGGCTGAAAGTGCATGGGCCTTTCGTTTTCGGAGAACCAACTGTAACTGTTTCTGCCTATCTTGATGCTCTACAACTATGGCTGTATCCTCAATTGGAAGAAAGTAAACCAGATAATTTCATTTGGCAGCAAGATGGTGCACCGCCTCACTGGCATCTTTCAGTACACGATTGGCATCACTGCACCCAACCAATGGATTAGCTGCAAAGGGCCTACCAATAAAGCTTGTTTCGCATTGGCCTCCACCATCACACGATCTGGCGTCATGTGATTTTTATCTGAGGGGGTTCATTAAGGATTGTGTGTACGTTCCTCCACTACCAGCTTACCTTCCAAACTTAAGACACAGGTTGAAGTAGCTGCTGCAAGAATTACCTCAGACCAACTGAACAAAGTTTGGGATGAACTCTCCTATTAACTTGATGTGTGTCATGTGACGAATGAGGCTCACATTGAACATTTGTAAACTTGTAGGTAAAACTGCTTCAGTTACTCTTTCATTCAATGTATGAATTATACTTGCTAGTTATATGTAATAAATACTATTAAGCGTTAAAACTACGATATTCATTTAGAAACACCCGGTATATTAAACTAACAATTAATCATAAAGATAGTTAATTGTTATCCTAAAAAGTATTTATTACCGTCAGTAGAATCAACCGATGTTAAACCAATCGAATTTTATTTTTTCTGATTATTAATTGCTGTGTAATTATAATGAACGTTCAAAATATCTAAACATCATACATAAGTTGTAATTTATAAACCCATTTACATTATTTTCCCTTATAGAAATTAGCACTTAAAATGTTTTCATCACTTCTCCCGATTTGTGGGTTTTAAAAAGAGAAGATTTTGAGAGACATCGGGGACCCTTGGGGAGCATTTTTTTACCATATAGAAAAGAAACATTTATTCCATTTACAGTAAACTGGGCATAATGTACTCAGAAGCATTGATTTAAATGTTAAACCATGAATTTCAGCATCTTTATCTTAATACACATTTAATGTTCATGTAATCAAACCCATTCAGAAAACAAATTATTCATTCAATGCTTTCAATAATGCCATACCCAATTTTGATGGGGTACGCTAGCTATTCCCTTTTCTCCTATCAACATATCCATAAAGTATCAAATCGTCAAAAATGATCCTTTAATCTTCTAGAAACAGTAACTGTCAAAAAGGAAAGAAGCCTTGATAATATCCCAGTTTGTTACTTAGGGGAGACAGTGCTTTTAACTGAGGAGGGCCGATCGAAAATGTCAGCTATTATCCATCCCAAAGCTCATTTCCAAGATCATCAGTACTCACATTAAAGTTCTTCCGAGACTCGTGAGTATCAAGCAACTGGAAATAAAACCGATGCCTTCGTCTGAATTTCACATCAACTTTTGTGGAGAGATAAGTGTATAATGCAGTCATTCATATAAATCTCAAAGGCATTGATCTTTAGAAAGGGGGATGAAAAGAAGACAAATAAAGTAGTCGCTTAGAAAGAACCTCCATCAACGGATGCATCACTGATGGATGCCTTTGTTCTTCTTCACTTCGACAAATGATTACGGACATATGTTTGCTGCGATAGCAAACTCCGATGCTGTCACGAAAATAAAACTTAATCCTAATCGCAAGGAAAATTCATCTTTATTTATTGTCGATCGGAGAAAAGGTTTTGATGCAATAATAAGAACGATCCAATTATGATAAATTGTGAAACATGGTCTTTCTTTACAAAGGACGTATTATTGGGGGTGTTATCTTCATGGAAACTTATAGTTCGCTATACATCCTTTATGTTTTTTTAGTAGATGTTGTGATATAGTGTATAATTACTGAAAAGTATAAATTCTATAAATGTGTTTCTTTAGTTTAGTACCAATACCGATCCATTACATGCGAAAATATTCCCGAGATAATCAAACCAAAAAAAATGGAAATAAAAATAATACAAAATATGTATATATATTTTCTTTCTTTTGTACTAATTTAATCTCCTCCTCCCAAACCATTCAAATAAATCAGAGCAATTCCCATGCAATATTAATTCTCAAGATACGTTTATTCTAAGAACTTAAAGGGGGAAGGGTGTAAAGTTTATGCAATAAAATATCTGACACCTTAAAAATTCTTCATACAAAAGAACATATCATGGTAGAACTTGTAACTATTGATGTAAAAAAAATCTTTTTTATTATTATACTAATATATTTATTTATTATTATTCACTAATTAAGGATAAACATAAAAGTGATTTCATATAAAAAATTAGGAAGCGTTCTAAGCCATTATACAACTTTTCAGAAAACAAATTGGGGACCCAAGGCCTTCTTTCTGTGAAAACAATTTGTTGATAAAATTGGTTAGAAATTAGTTTTCAAAAAACGAATACAACCTCAATTAATTTTAGGGAAGTTCACTTTAAAATAGTTATCCTTGCTGTGATAAATTATTTTAATTTTTTCCAATGTTGAAGGATTTTTATAAATCAGGGGGAAAATCTAATTATTCCGAAGAAATTCTTGATTTCAACATCTATTCCTAAAAATATGGTTATTATTTTGAAGAAATTCACATTTTTCTTCCATTAAAAGACATTCAAAAAAATCACATTCTTTCGAAATTGGTCGAGACAGCCATATATCACGCTTGTCGATAAAACCAAAAACTATACGAAAAATTCAATTAAAATGACCGATTTCGGGAAATTAAGGAGATGGGAAGACTCTACAAGAACTCCGCTTCTAGTGATGGAATTTCTTTCAAATCAATTAATTGTATAACCTTACTTTTACAGAGCAAAGAAGCCTACATAAAACAAATCTCAGAAACATCATTATTATGGAAACTACATTCAATAAGAAATACAATAAACATTTATTAACAATCAAAAGACATATTAGATAGGAATTCATCAACGAAGGTGTACAAAAATAGAATATTGGTGATGTGGAGGAGGCGAAGTTCAATTTAATCGCATACAAAAAAAAATAATTTCATAATAATAATTAAAAAGTGTTGGGGTAATGTTACGTAATTTATGATTTATTTACTTATTTATATAAAAACATCTAGTAATTCCATCACTTTAAAGGGCCGCGGTTGCCAAGTGGTCAAGCTCACAAAGTCGTGGTCAACGTTATTCCTAGATTTAAAATTAATTACGAAGTCCGCTATCAATGGCACGCTTGTAACTTCAACAAGTAACGTTAATAAGCAGTCACTGTAAGAAAAGGGGATATATTTTTTATTTATAACCGTAATATTGAACAATTTACTTCTATCGTTCATAAGAAAATATTATCTAATATATAAGTTTAGAACATTTAAATAGAGAATGCCAATTATCAAATTTTCAGTGATTTAATCAGAGATTAATTTCAAGAACAAAATTAATAACAGATCAACAACAAGCCAAATTCGTGCTAATACAGTGTTAAATACTGGGTTATTATAATTAAAGCTCTTCTTTCAAGATACTGTAAAAAAGAACAACTGCTCAGAATTTCTTCTCATTTGAGCTGAATACATTTGCAAGGAGAAAAATTGGGTTTTTACTGTTACTTTATATATGTTTTTTGGCCCAAGAACAGTTGAAAACCGATTTTTTTCCATTCAATGAAGTACAACACTGCAATGAGGGACGGGCATTTCATTAGCAATTGAATTATTTGGAAATCATTTTTTCCTTCGAAAAACCAAAACAGTCGAGGATATTGAACAGTATTATTGGTTTGATGAATAACTCACACCAATTCTGTCGTAATTTGATTCCAAATGCAACTTGCAGCCGGTTCCTCTTTCTCTATGTCATTTACAACGCTATCTAATGATTTATTTTGGAATTTTTTTTTATGTGCAGCATCTTTCCTCTCGGTTGCTCGATATTAGTAGGAGTGATTTCGTGAAAAGGGACGAAAATGTGTTACAGGAACTCGGGGAAGCGTGTGCTGTTTGATTTGACCAATCAGCGCGCTTCATGGTGTCTCTTCGCTACCCTCGCATCGGGGTCCAACTCTAGTAGCCATCAAGCTGCCAGCCTTTTTTTATATTGTTAAATTTAACATTTCAAAAGATTCGAATTCAAAAACTGGTTTCATTTTCTTGATTCTAAATCCACTTCGTATATATCAGCAAGTCTTATTAGACTTCATCCAGGGATAAACTTGCGATTCTTACGCTCAATTGTCAAAGTGTCAGGGCTCGTTGTATATGAAATCTGAGGACAGTGATTTCGGTTTTCCAATGCATTTCTGCTAATCAAACGGCTCAAAATATTAAAGATTTCCAGCATTTTGTACGTTTACCATATACCGAAGATGGTTCTGCTCTTTAAAAATAACTATCACTCGCTTCCCATGATTTCGAGTGGTGATTTTTTTAAAGTTAACTTCAGTTTGCCAGAAGCTGAGCCGTTCATAGCTTTTCTGAATGATTAACTCAAGCTCGAAATGAACACAAATCGAAACTTTTCGACAACTAACAGTGGTATTGTTATTGATGCTGTTTTTCAACTGTTTTAAACACTTTGAAATCACAAGTATATGTGTCATATTTTAGTTATAAGCCTATTGTCTCTATTCTTCCAGAAACTGAACAGAAATATTTATTTTTGATAAAAAAAATAGCATTACACCTTGTGTTAATTAAATAAAATTTCCATTAAAGATATAATTATTCGATAGAAAATTGTTTCCAATCCTACCCGATTCATTCTTTTCGGGATTTAAGTTATTATTGCATATTTATCACGATAACATATCAGATGTTACACATCATATGCGACTACTGTAAGACTCGTTTAATTTTTTCTTATGTCATCCCGTTTTCCCCCTTTTCATGTACAAGCAGTTTAAGTTTGAAGTCATGTTTACCAGTGATTCTTTTTAATGCATTTTGAAAGTGAAACTTTAATTACAATTATTTTGTACGTGTATATTATCACAAACATTTTATTTATTTTATTCAGAAATTTTCATTAAAACAGTTTTAACATTATCACATGCATCAAATGTTTTGAAATATTAACAACATATTAAGGAATTTATTCATCGGAGCCGCTTAAAAATTCATTCTAAAAGCATTAATACAAAAAGATAAGCTTAGAAGAAATTGAAATTTAAACAGAATACGACGAGTAAAAAGTTCTGTCTCATACAGTAAGGCATTTTTTTCAAAAATTATAGGGTATTCTATTATTTCTGAAATTCAATATGTACATTCTCACAGAAATAAAGGCTTAAATTCTTAAGGAAAAACGTAATAAAATATCTTCTTTTCTTCGCATTAAAAAAGACTCTTTCTTGAGAGTAACTGTGAAACAGCTGCAGAATCAGCAATTTATTTCAAAAGACATTACAAAAAGGATTATGTTCCTTTCCTCTTGGGCAGTTACCCGTTCGAAAAGGAAATGTTCTGCCAGTTATACATTTACAATAAAATCTAGTAACTAAGGTTTAGAACTGATAAATAGACTGAATTCCTTTTCAAGCAAAAAAGGAAGAATTGGTGGAAAAATTTCTTTGAGTCTGATTTAGTGCATTAGGTAAAAGAAAGTTATAGATAGCGTAAAATAATTAAACTGTAATCGATTGTGATACCCATAATAACAAGTAATATAAAGAAATTTTTAAAGTCAATACCTACTTTGTTAGAAAAACTTAATGGTGCCGTTTGTTGCAGATAAAACTAACTTTGTCAAAAATAACTCAGAATAAATTAAAAATTAATTAATTAATTAATATTTGAATAAAACTGTATTAACATATCAAGTGCCATCTACTACAAATTTTAAAAAATGTATTGGAACTTGAATGGATGAATAAGAAGTGTTTTACCAACGATTGAAAATTTGAACAATATATCTATTATACATATATAAATATATGAAAAGAGTGAATTAATAGTAGGAATTCAAAAGAGTCAAATTAAAACACTGGCAAGGAATAGAGAATAATCTATGATAAAAATTACGATTTATATGCAATAATTAAAAAAAATAAGTCACCCTCCTAATGTACATTAGACACATTTGGATACTTGGTTTGTTATGAAGATTAATTGCTTATTTTATATATCACACTTCAAAACTAATCGAGAGTTTTTATCAAAGGAACTCATAATTTTAAATATCGGTTAAAAAAATTTCTAATTAGCTTTGATTTATTTTCCAAAACAATTTTTTTTGTAGCATTAATATGTATAAAAATATTTTTATAACAATCTTGTCCACATAAAATTAGAGATGCAATCCTTTTGAGCCTTTTCCCTTTCAAAACATGTGACTGAATTAAATTTATTTTTACATACAATCAAAGTACTCTGGAAAGAGAAATCATAAAACAATTAAATATAAAATTAAGGATATTTCAAAGATTTTGAAGATATTTATGAATAATGATCCTTTAAGATGAAATAAATAAGCACATTAAATTTGAAAACATCTTTTTATATTCACACAAAAAATTAAAGTTGTAGAAACAAAAGCTGAAACTAAGTTGTTATACTTTCAAACAAAACAAAAACCCAAAGAATTAAAGGGGATTCCTATTTATTAAAATTAAGAAAATGGCGAATAAATTGAAGAGAACTAACCACATAAATAAACTTACGATCCAAAAGGTAAATTACTTGCTGTAGGGGAAAAATACTGCAAGAGTATTACATCTAGTTTGTTAGCAATGATAAAACCTATTGAAAATAATACAGAACAAAACATTTCAGAGGATTAGTGAAAGTTCTGCAATTGTCTGGAGACTCGGCAGGTTGAGAATGCAATGAACAAATTTCCTTTATTTTTCCAATGAAAGTGCTCTGGTAGAAAGACATCAAGGGGCTTTGGGCCCAAAAGCTCTGTTTTCATTATTCAATATTTTTTGTGGATATAAATTGTCTTTTCTTGCAATACAAATAGCTGATTTTTTTTTAAAAAATAACCAAAGATTTATTGTAATAAAAATGACACCATTTTGTGCTGCTCAACTCTTCATTTCGAACGAAATGTAAAAAAAAAGGTTTTCTTGAAGAAAGTCTGAAATAGAAATGCAATTGTGAACATAGTGTGAATAGATCAAAGTTTTCAACAAAAGCATATAATTCAATTTTTTTCGTTTTATCCAAATTAAGCTAATTTTAGTGAATTTTCATATTTATACTTAGTTTCCAATCTGATAGAAAAGTAATAAGCAGGCGAATCCCTGTAGTGCTAACTTATTTTCTACCTAACATTATAAACTAAAAATGCAAATGTAAAAAGGACAAAATAAATACGTGGCAAGATGTCAACATTAATAAATAAAAAAAAATTATACTTAGTATTTCCCAAATATTTCCCAAAAATACTAAAAAAGCACAAAATTAGTAACAGTGTTAAAATTGCATCAAAAAGTGTAAATTATAAATATCCATTTTTGATAACACAATTTCAATTCTAACAAATTTATCATTTTTAAATTCGGAAACAAATCATGATTTTTCTTTGTTTTCCAATTGTTTCCTTTCCAAAATCAAATGTTCGAGTGCTTTTATGACCATTTGTGCTCCTAAAAATGAGCAAAATGAATCATAAAACAAAATAGGCTTTAAACACTTAGGTCCTTTTTATAAAGACATCAACTAGTTAAATTAAGAAGCGTATACAATATACTCAGATTGATTAAATTCTATAATATTAGTTCCTAAGAACATGGCTATACCTGTTTTTAAGTATCCTACTGTGTTAAAAGCATGAATAATGGAGGAATATCATTTTTTTTTGTTTAACCTATGAAATATTTGAAATCTTAACATTCGTATATTGACTTCCTTTTGAACCTTCGAAACGTGGACATGAAACTATGGGGGGGGGAAGAAGTCTGTATTTCGAATCTGGAAATCGAGGTCTACTAATAAAGATTCAATTTTTATTTCCATTTCAAAAAATATTTGCTGCCTATATTTAAAAATAAACCTTTAAAACATATTAAGATACTTTTTTGAAAAATCTGACTTATTTAATACGTTTAATTTTGTTTCCAATGCATTTTTTATCTTTTAAGTCTATTTCTTAAAAAAACGGTATTTTTAGAATTACAATTTTTAAAATGTGATAAAATAGTTTTAATATATTTAGATAAATCAGGTGGACATGTTTTCAAGATATTCCTGAGCACCTGTGAACTAGAATTTTTGAAATACATAATTCAGAAGAAAATTAATTCGTATGTTAATATATCAGAATAGAGAAATTTTGAAAGAAGTCAAGTTAATATTTTGATTCATTGTAATTCTGAAAATAATGTGAAAGCCCCAGTTCTGTGATTCTGTAGGAAAATTTTAGCTTTATAAATATAGCAAAATATTATTATAGCAACAATTTCTATAAAAGAAGAATGTTTTGAAACTATATATTTTTTTCTCCATTTATTGTCACAAAATCTTGCATTAAAATTTTTTTCTATTGTAATAATATTTTTAAAACAATTTTACATGTATGTTCTGATTATAGTTATCCTAAATGTATATAAAAAAATCAATCATTAACATGGTTTTTCCAAAATCACTGTTCCAAACATTGTTGGATACTTTAAATATATACAAATGTTCTACATCAGTTTTTAATTAATGTAGTTCATAACCAAATATAAGGTTAAGAAACAACAAAACAAAAAAGATATTTGCAGGAGACGCTTTAAATTTAATTCAATACCAAAACACAAATCGAACACTTAGTGCGATTTAACAATTTCAATCCATTCTTTTCCTATTAAAACTTTTGGCGAACTTTACAATCCCAATTAAATCTAAATTGTTTTTCCATCAAAGAATGCACAATCCTTTAAAAATATATAGGCCTTATATATCTGGGAATGAGCAGAAACCCACCCATATTTTTAATGGAAAGTAACATTAAATATTTTATTTACCTTAATCCCACTTAAGCATTAACAAACAGGAACATTATAAAACTAATCCCCTTCTTGTTCCATCTCTTAAAGTGCATTTAAGATAAAATATTTCTTTCCATAATACATTAGGTATTCTACAAACTTGGCCCATCATAAATCCGTTCGTAACAGTAAGAAGTTTTATGCTTCAGAAATACGAGGTTTGGAAATCCTTCCATTTAGGCTTTTACTGTAAACGCTCATTTACGATCCATTTACAGTTGCAGATTTTCTTTATTATTATATTGGTTTCATGTGTTAAATCGAGTGAGAAAAATCTAGCTACATACATAATCCATCGAGCAAAATAACCTAAATGGTATGAAACTTCACAGTAATATTTTAGACACGTTCTGATATCGACAATAAATTTCAGCGTAGATTTTGTGTGTGTGACCTACAGTCTTAATAAACATCTTATAAATAACTGTTTTCATAAACATAATTTGAAAAGAACACTGGAAAAAAACTAAAAATCAAATTTAATTCATTTATTTAATAAAAAAATATATAAAGGCACGTAGGACAAAAACACATAAAAATACATCAGGTAGGTTGACATATGGCTAGGAATAAGAAATTGTATCAAAGAACAAAATAACTTGCAATGTACTTGACAAATATTAAATCGTATGTTGTGCACACAAAATAAATAGAGTGTCCAAAAAATATGACTAGACTTTCAAAAATGAATTAAAAATAAACAAAGATTTTCACTTACGGTTTGTTATGCTCCATAAAAAACATTCAAGTTTCTGTTTAGTAGCATGCTGAGTATATAACGCAAAGATCACGTTTAGCCACATTCTCGTTTTAAAATGGTTTCACTACAAGAACAATTGGAAGTTGTAGAATAATTTATCAAATTTAAATCTGCAATCCCTGTACAGCGTAATAAAATGGGGCACCAGCACACTGGAGCTTCGAAGTGTGAGAAAGGTTTTAGATGAAAAATTCTCCAAGCGATGGAAAAGAAGAAACCCAATGCAGACATAACAATCTAGACATAACATCTTTGAACTTTTTCTTGTGAGAATATGTGAAAAACACATTTTTTACCAAAGTCCAATACGTAACACTGATGAATTTAAAAGTCGAATTACAACAACCAATCAGAATGTTGATTCTTCAATGCTTCATAGAATGTGGCTAGAATCTTGTACAGACTATGTGTTGCGATCAACTTTTAGAGTGTACATTGAAATTGGGTGGTAAAACATTTGTTTTATTTTTTAAAAAAACTTTGTTATTTTCTTTTGAAAGTTTAGCCAGACATTTCAGACATCAGGTACAACTGAAAGTATACATGCAATAAAATTCTTTTTCGTCATATGATGAAATATTTATAATATCTTTCTAGATCTTTTATTTCTTGATGCACAAATATTCACAAGTTTGTTCATATTGTATCTATAGATTCCTTAAATCATATAAATATATAAGTATACACTATTGCACCAAACTTGAGCAATTTTTGTTTTGATTTTGCCATAATTTAGCAAATGTCAACTGGAAAAATTAAATTCATACTATAAAAACACAATGAAATTCCTAAAAGACTAAGAAAGCCCAATATCAAAAACAAAAAAAAAAAAACGAACAGCGCGAAACGAAGCCGAAAAAGGCATTATTGACAGAATGGCCTTGGCGATTAACACTACCTGGCCAAGTGAGTGAATATTAACGTCGCCCTGTTCAGCTATACTAGAGGGCTTTTCGCGACGGACCTCGTAATTTCAATGGTTCTCGTAATTCATGGTCAAGTGACGAGGAAGGCACTTGAGCTGCTACACTCTCTTCTAACTATCCCTTCCTAACTATCCCATTTTAACTATCCCTTCCTAACTATTCCCTCCTATCTATCCCATTCTAACTTACCTCCTAACTATCCCCTCCTAACTGCGATATCACACCAACGGGAGGACGTTTGAGCTCTCAACAGATTCAAAGTGTATCGCTCCCCTACAGGGCGGGTCTTCAGAGGTACTAGGCTCGAACTCATAACAGCCAGTCACGAGTTCGTGACTTTAACCACTAGGCTACCGCGGCCACGCTAACTAGACAAGATGATGAATAATATGCCCCTTAGAGGTGTGACCTCCCCTGGTTGCAATGTTCCATAACACCGTGTGCCCATTCTCAGAATCGTACTAACCAGCAGTACTTGAAGTAGGAATTTTCATTGCTCAATAAGCCTCTGAATCAGTCGTGTATCTGATGTTCTGCAGAATATAATGCAATCAGATGTCTCCCCAAAGCCTAAGAGCTTCCTATATTATTCAACACGGTTTTTCCCTTGTGGACTTAACTTCTATCATTATCAAGGCATTTAAACAAGTAAGTTAATTTTCAAAAAGAAACCATCGCAGTCAAATGACAGGATTGCAAAATTTTTGTTTCATTAAATTAATTTTGAATGCACTGTAATATTAAATATATTCAGGCATCTATTTTGTATGACACGTAATTATAAAGGAGATGCTAATTTTTGTTATATTGTTTATTTTTGCAACGATTTCAACTAACCGAAATTGTAGTACTTTGCTAATTTCTTAGAAAAGTAGAAGCAAAGAATATATATCGAACAAATCAGATTGTTTATTGCTTCCATTGAATAAATCTACATGTTAAGCGATGTAAGCTCATCGAATGAGTAAATTGTGTTTTCTATTCAAAATATAGAAAAGCTATATCTAAAGGAGGGAATCCTAATGCAAATAATGCGCTTCAAATTTAATTACAGCCTATTGATAATTTTTACAGAGAGATCTTAGAAATAAGATAATTATATTTTCTATTGTACACATACTTGTAAAAGAGCAATTAATCTCTGAAATCTTATGTATTCAGTTACATTAGAATATTTTTATATAACAATTGTTTCATTTCTTAATAGTATTTTCTCTAATTACTCTTAGGATTATTAATAACAAAGCTGTATTATTAAATATTTCAGTAAGTGTATTTCAACACGTTATTTACAACTAATTTATTTCCATTCATAGTTCCTAATTGTATTAAGGTGATATTGCTGTGATTATATGCATAACAACAGCACAATATAGAGAAATAGGATTAGTTAAATGTAAGCATTTGTGAAGAAAGTAACAGTTTGAACTTCTCTATTGTTCATGCTAAAAATATTCCTGTATTTTGTATATTTAACTTTGTTATGGGATATTTGTTTCATTATGTATAATTTCATTATATTTCGGTTATAGAGCCAGATATTAAAAATAATTATTCAAAGTAAATTAATTAAGATATAACAAGAAACTATATAAATATGTAACATATAATTCATGTTAATTTCATCTTAATAACTTTTTTAATATGTAATGGCCTTGACCTTCCAAGTGATTGAGGGAGTGTGGATTTTTATTGCACAAGTGCCAAGCTTGGCTATACTGCGTTGCACATTCGTTAACATATTAAAAGTTTATAAATATACATAGGCATACATATGCATACAGCCATCAATATGAAAATGTATTTTAAAATATCAGATTAAAGAGTATATTATAAAAGTGAGCAAAATATTAAAAATTGCAGAAATGTAAAAGCGCGTTCAGGATTATCTTATAAATATTCTGATGACACGACAAAATACATAAAATAGTTATATTTGATGTAAAATATCAATTGAACATAAAAATTCAAAAAGATTTGGATGTGGAGTTTTCCCAACCAAATCAGTAAAATTTAAAAGATTTGTTTTAAAAAAGATGTTTCTTTTAGATGAAAACTTTGGACATTCTATTAAAATATGTAAAATAAAGAAGTCACATTGGCAAAAGCTTGACCCTCCAAGACTTCCTCAAAAATAATTAACCATTTTCTAACGGGATGTAATCGTAACTTTATCTCTTAGAAATTTAAACCTCAGATTATTTTAATTATTCGTTTTGTAATCTCCTCGTTCAATAGCTTTCCCTCCACGGAAGTTATGTGAATTTTAAAACTTCCGGTCTGTGTTTCATATAAAAAGCTGAGATTACGTTGAAAAATTCACGCTGCTTATTGTAACTGCTATGCGACACCACGCTTTGTATTTGTCCGCTGCTTTGTTTCTTTTACATTGTGCTTTGTATAATTGTCTACATCTAGTATAAAATTAAAATACCTGTTCCCAAGAACATGCCTCATCAACTCAACAGTTCAAAAACATATAATCATGGGATAAATAAATAAAGTTTTAGCTTGCCATTCATGACGTGTGTGTGTGTGTGTGCGTGTGCGTGTGTGTGCGTGTGCGTGAAAGACCGAAATTGGAAAATGTCGACTTGCACCGGTGAATGTCAACAAACACCAAATACGTCGGTGAAAGATCGAATATGTCATTACATTTTTGTACATTCGGACCCTCACCGGTGTATGCTGACAATTACAGATATACTCTGGTGGAGGTCGAAAAGAGAGAAGCTTGAATCTCCTTCAGGGTCCCTAATGTCGACTGTGGTCGTACAAATAACCGAAATGCGTTAGTGGTTGTTGTTGGAATAGAAGACTCCGACTTCTATAAGCTTGCAAATGAAAATGGTACCATCAAGCAGCTTTACACACGTAATCAATTCGTAATTTGTAAAGAAAAGTTACTTTCCATAGGTGAGATTTATTTTAAAGAAATTTCGCTGAGAGAAGCAGCTGCAGTTAATTCGAGAAGCAGTGGGCAAGGCTATACACGCTGTCATTGCAATAGGAAGTGTTCCACAAATAAATGCAGTCGTAAAAGCAAGGGCCACTTGTGCAATTCAAAGTGTCATAATAGTTTATGTTGTTGCAATAAATAAGATTTGAATCACATAATTTAGTAAGTTTTTTTATTACTAATATTTTCCTTTCTGATTTTGAATGTACTGGATAATTAAGTAAGTTTTTAACTTCTCTTATTTTCTTTTCTCATTTTGAATGTACTGTGTGTTTTAAGTTCTTAGTCATTCCTCTCAGAAAGTAAGGCGAAAAATTTATCGCGACTGAATTACGGAGAAAAAATATAAAAATCTCGGACATATTCAACATTCACCATTAGTACATGGTGAATGTCGACATTTACCGGTGTAAGTCAGAAGGTGTTAGGGGTGTAAAGGTGTAAGGGTATTTAGCGAATATTTTGGAAGTACACCAAGTGACTATGTGAATGTTGACATTCACCGGTGAAAGTCGACATTCTCCAGATTTCGGTGTTTCACCGTAGCGCGCGCGCGTGTGTGCGTGCGTGTGTAATTATCCCTTTTATTTTCATCCCAAATATTTTTTTTAAATTTTAATGGTCCTCTCCTTCAGGATTTACGCTTAAATATTTAACTAACTTACCCGCATAACCGGAATTTTATGGCGATCTTATCTTGAAAGTTAACAGCTTGCATCTTTTAAATGTAGATTGCATCAGAAACTTACGAACGATAGCTTGCTTCCAATCATAACCTCCGTAAGTAGAAGTCGCTTGAAATTTGCCACCTCATATAAAAAGGCAGTACTCAAAAAACTCCCTTTATTTGTCGCCTTTGTGTTGATAGATATGAATGTTTCTAAGCCATTACATAACTTTTATGTTTATTTTTGAACAGGCAAGAAAGATGTAATGAAACCATTGCACTGAACATCATTCAAATAAAACAGAGATGCTTAAAATATTAATTTGTTGATTAATTTAAATAACACTAGAACCGTTTTTAAAATTTGGAACGAATCAAAATTTTCTAAAAATAAAACCAATTCCATTGATATAACTCTTTCTTTTATATTAATTATCTGTATAAAACCGTTATGAATAAAAAGTAAAAATTTTTTAAATACCTGTATATATTTTACGGTAGTTCTTTGAAATTTTTATACACACAGCGCTACATAAAGTGTAAATATAAGAATTAATGATTCCAAGGCTTCAAAGCTTTTATAAATACTTTTCAATTTGTCTATATTTTAGGAAACAATTACTCTTAAAAGAATATGTGACATTAGATTCTTATAGCAATAAAATATGATGATTTTACAAAAAAATAACTATAGATATTTATAGTTCTGCTAATGTCATTTTCTTAGTTTTACTATTCCATCTAATAGTTTTTTTTTTAAATTTAGATCAAAAATGCATTGTATTAATTCTAGTTAAATCTCTAACATAGAATTCTATACTTTTAATGCAGCTATCGTCTATTTCTAACATTCACAATGTTAGTTGTAGACTTGCTTCTTCTTATATATGTGCGAAAATAATTATTCAATTGCTTTCTGCCTTTTAGAAAAAAGTGCAACTGAAATTAGAATGTTCATCAGTTCCCTAGATTTTCAAAGAGATTATCTTAATCTTATGGAGTATACTCATGAATTTGTATACGCTTTAGTTAGAGTATGCCTTAAAAATTGATGATTGGATATAAAATTTCACAGATGGTTTCACCGTTTCTTAGGAATTAAACCCATATTAAATATAGTCTTAGTAACCTTTTTGTCAGAAAATACTCCATAATTAATGCGGTATGAACGTATTTACTTTTGAAAGAGATACCAAGCATAATAAATATGCTTTCGTTGATGAATTCTCAAGCAATGCTTGGTTTTACCTACTTCATTTTAGAATTCCTTAAAAAGATTTAAATGAGGGAAGCAGATGGTCATATTATTCTTCTATTCTTCTGAAGTATGGTGGGGGTACAAAAGAATTTCTCAAACTAGTTTTGTGATTTTCTGATAAGACGTTAAAATAATTATACCGTGGCGTTTTCTCGGTGAAGTATGGTTCGCTTGAATGTTTAAATAGCAATTATTGATCAATTTTTTTGACAATACGTTGTCGAGTTAAATTTCGGTTGGGATTCAGACGTTCGTAGTGTATTGGTACTTTTAATTTTCTCTCATTAGGCTGGTTCTACCAAAAAAAATTACTTTTTTTTACAATGTGATAATTATTATATCTCAGCAAATTTAAGAGTTACCACAAGTGAATTATCTGCAATACCACAAGGTGAATATTTTGCAAATGTATTATGTGTTTTAATAATACATTTGAAATATTTTCAAAATATTTATGTAGACAAAGCTATATAAGTAGTGAATAAACAAAACTGCGTGTGTGTCCATAGTGATTGTAAAGGTCTGTTAATGACAGATGCAAATGTACAACGTTATTCTTCACTTAATAAGTGCAAATATTCATCGAATAGTTCTAGGTTGTGATAGTACTTAAATGTTGAATAGAACTATTGATGGAATAAGGCACATTTGATATATCTGCAATTGAAAATGTGTATTTAAAGTTATATAGCTTAGGAGTTACAACTATAGTTTGTTGGATCACTTTCGAAGATTTCGTGTCAAAATGTTGCTAAATATGTCAGAAAATAAACGTAGCAGCCTCTGTTTTCAGTTTCGGCTGCACATATATGCACATTTATCCATTATCAGTGTTTTTATAAAAAAACAAGTAATAAAAGTAATTTTAAATAATAATTCTTTAAAGTTTGATGGTAAACAATTTTTTCAGATTCTTGCTACTATTCAAATTGTATAGTACAGTTTCCCTTTTTCTGTTTAACAATTCGTCGTTTGCTCAGTAAGGAAAAAAATGCTCAGATGAAAAAAGTATAAAAATCTTGATTTGTGAGTTATTTTAAGATTAGTTCAAGGTAGGTTTATAATTATTAAGAAGTACATATGTCAGCTGTTTGGATTCAAGCAAAGTATTTTTCTTTTATATTAGGAAAATTACTTAGTATTAAAAAAATTACACTAAATAGAAATTGTTATGGTTGTTTAAAATATTTAAGGGTTTTATATTCTGTAATAAGTGTTAATGTGTACTTTTGTTATAAAATAAAGAAATATAATTCTTTTGCAAACACTATACTTAATACGATTGAAAGCAACAGCTCTAAATATAATTTTATAAGAAAATAGAGGAATCAAGAAAAAAAGTATCATTAAACATCAGCATTCGTTAAAATAAGTCCCGCCAATGGATAAATATACTACGTTATTGTACTACATTTTAAATAATTTTTATATAGAGAAAAATTATTCCTAAATTTAAAAAAAACTTATAATAATAATACCTAAACGTGGCTTAGAATGAGAAGCATTTTTCATTTTTTTAAAACTGATTTAATCCTATTTAAAATATGCAACTAATTAATAAGAAGTTTCAAATTTTTCTAGGCTTTACCGTTGGTTATATTTCAAAAAAAATACGAAAAAAAATTTCTATCTTTTAGTGAAACAGGATTATATTTCAAGAGATACAAAAGCGGATTCTTTTTCAATAATCTTTTAATCCAATTTATTATTTTATGTTTAGCATATCCTCAGAACATAAAATACGGTAACCTGTTTCGTAGTATTTAACGAATTAATTACGAAACCTTCTATTTCAAATAAATTAATAATAATTCATTAAATTTTAGTCGATTCAATCGTTTCTGAGTCTCTCTCTCTCTCTCTCTTTTGTGATTTTCATACCATCTTGAGTCTTTAAAAAAATACGTCAAAAAATTAATCAAAAACGTACCATAACTTTTTTTTATTATAGAAGAATGTTGCAAGATTTCTTATTATATATATCAAAATGTATGATATTTTTAATTCACAACCAATAATTTTCTTATTTTTGTTTCCTTTTAAGAATGAATTCTTTAGGTTAAAGGTGTGAATTTATGAATTACTTTTTTTTGCATATGAATGCTGGGAAATTAATATTTTATTTTATAATTAATGAACAAAAATTTAAAAATATTATAAATTCTAATTACACATTTTCGGAATCCTTGTTCAGTATTAAGCATTTTCGTGTAGTGTGTTTGTAAATAAAATCTATTTAAATACCATGAAAATATTTTCCAAAATTTATTAAATTTAATGCGCTTTTACATTTTTATTCTTATTCCGTTTATAATTTTATTTTATTAAAATATCAAATGTAAAAATTATAAATTATACCTCAAAAAAGTATAAAATAGAAGCAAGTGTTACACTTTATTTTGCAAAAACATGTTATTTACCTTCGATTCGGTCGGTTTAAAAATATTATCTGCATAAGATAACAATTTAAAGCATAAAATATTTCATTAATGTTAGTTTTCATTTTTAATTTATTTATTATCGGAAAGGAAAAACTCAAATCTTGCAGCAACTTTTGTAATAAAAATTACTTCTTTCGTTTACTTTAAAATAACACTTTTAAGAGCAGCTATGAACCTGTAAAATCAGCATTTCCTTCTAGAAAGCATTAAAAAAGGGATAATATTCCTTTTAGTCTTGAGGATTTGCCGATCTAAAACGAAATATTCTACCTCTTACAGATTTACCATAAAAGCGAGCAACAAAGGATTATGAATGATAATTGTGTTTCCATTTAACACTAAAGGATGAACAGGTAGAAATATTGGGATGCATCTGTGTTAAATCTTAAATTTAATACTTATGAGTATTAAAAGCAGAACGTAATAAAACTCAACACTATTTTATTAAAAAATAAATCTAAATCGTGGATCGTAAAATCATATCGAAAGATTTTTCTAAAACTTAATACAATATTTTCAACGATGTTATTTATACCAGGAAAACTAAAATAAGAATTTATTCCAGCTGATAGGATAGTTTGAGGCATTTAAAAATTTAAACTTATAATAAGAAATGTGTGTGGGGGGGGCTTATTTCATCTTTATTTTATTTTAATTTAACAGGTGGCGTTAAACGCAATACAATCAAATACAAGTTTTTCATTTATTTTAAAGATTCCTTATAATACCAATTCAGTTATTTTGCATTTATATTTAATAATACTTATTGTAAAATGGGGATGAGAAAGTATGGTTTTAGTTGATCGTGAATACTTCTTTCTCCTATTTGTCATTTTTTTTTCAATTATGTAGTAAGTTATGGTGTCTCTCCAATGCATCAGGATATATGCCTGCTACATCAAATAAAACAATCATAAAGCGATTTGTAAATCTTACATTTGTGTGTTACTATAGGAGAAAATGGATGAGTTCGTTTTTGAAGGTTTGGATATATACATCGGACAAGTTATTTAAAGTAACACATGGAATTTAACTAATCTTAAAATCTGTAACGCACGCTATACTTCCAAAACTGGAATAGAGATGCCGCCTTGTTATGGACAGACTCGTGAGCATGCAACACTTTGCTTTTACCCGTCAGAGGGTAAAGCGCATCTTACTAAGTGTGGTAGAATGCTCTAATTACTACAAATAAATTCTGCTAAGCTCAATTCATGACCAGCCAGATAGTTTGTATGCTTTTAATGACATTCTATATACATATTTACAAAGTTTGGTGAGTTCTGCCTATTAATTCTAAATACTAACAAGGACTACTAGCGAGCGAAGAAAAACATCAACATGGTAATGGCAAAACTAAGGCGGAACTGAATCGGATCTGAAACAAAAAACACATTTTATATATGCAGAGAAAGTTTGAGCGCCATCTATTTCGCTTTTCACAACAGAGGACTTGGATTTCAATGAGTGAGTCTCCCACCTTAATGTCCAATCTTGGATTATATTTAACATAAATTGTTTTAATTTGTTCCTCTAAATGTTTACTTGTAATGGTCTTGTTACGTATACGTATCCGTCCTTTGTAAATGTGATATTTTATGCTATTAAATGTATTGTTTTACCCGAGATTTTGTCCATTACTTTTATTCTTGACCTAGTAATAACATACAGAAACGGTTGGATATGTAATTTAATCATGGAGAAGATTCCTCTTTGGGATCTATCAGAAAGGGAACTTGATATCAAATGATTCAATTTTCACTATTCCAAGAAATTTATAAGGAACAGTTTCAGAAATTTCTACTGAAGAGATATTTGGTTTAATTTGTAAACCTTACAACAAACATATTGACAATATTTCGATTTTGGAGTTAATAACATGAGCCATATTGCTTGAATACAACTACCATTTATTATTTTCAGACATCAGAGAAATTTTAGCCTATTTTCCCACTTCATCAGAAATTAAAATCTTCTATTTATTATCATTCATTATCTCTCTCTCTCTTCTAAAAAATATATTTGTATAATCACTTAAATTAATACACGCTCACACAATTCATGTTATAATATACCTTTTAATCAAAATGTTAAACTTTACATTAACCATATAAATGTGTGTGTGTCACTTTTTAACTTAAAAATTTACTATCTACAATACTGTATTTAGTCACTGGATTTACAATCAAACCTCTACAGGAAAAGGAAATATTGTACGATTTTGAAATTTGTGTGATTAATACAGACTTTTTGTACGATTTCTTTTTAAAAAGAAGATCATCATATTTCAATCAACTCATCGAAAAATAAATTAAATATTTTTTTTAAAAAGCATCTATAAACAAACTTATAAAAAAAAAGCTGAAAGAGCATCAGACTGGCTTTTAGTCCCTTCATTAAATCCAGATACAATTTTTACAACATAACTTGCTTCATTTTTTCTCTTTTTTTCATATTTCGCTGAAAATTAACATTTCTAAAAACAATTTAAATCAAGATATTGAATTTCACCCTATTGTAACACATATTATTCAATTAACGCGGATATTCACTTCATATTATTTTACAGATTTTGAAGGTTTTACCTTAAGTAGATAGTTCGAGTTACACACTCACCCGTAAAATTTGTATGTCTTATATGTACGCATCTTATATTTATCGATATTGATCTATTTTGGATACAGCTGTATTCAACAGGAATAATGTTCCCGTTTACCTAATGTTGATAATGTTCTACTTTGCGTGACGTATCCAGTCAGTCTTCATCAAGATCAATACAAACTTTGGCTCGGATATTAGTTGGTGTAACATGGTTGACGCATATGGATGATATTTGTTTGTCAATAATCGAATTCCCTACGTTTTACCTCATGGAAACATTCTAAAGAAGAGATTGTAATGAAACTTGGAAAATGATATGAATTATTGGATAATTGCAAAATTTGTTGTCAGCTAATGCAGCTTTCGATATTACTTTTTACGATATTGAGTTGTTGGGTACTTTGAACTCAAATACTTTTATCAATACTGAACCACTAGTTGATTAAAAATTCTTTGTTTTCTTACTTATCCATGGCGAAATTTTAAATAGCTTGGTGTTTTGGTGATTTAGTTAAGGAATTATTTTGTTTAAGTGCATTATTTCAAATATTATACATATGTTAATAATCTCTATGAGAAAGAATTAAATGGCTTTAATACTAAAGATAAAAGAATCATATAGATTTTGCAAACTTCATTATTGTAAACAATGTTCAGAACAGCTTTTAATTTTATATAAAAGTGACATTTATTTTACACTACTTTTTATGTTTTTTTTTTTTTTTTTTTTTTAATATTTCTTTAATATTCTTAATGCATTTTATTAAAAGATTAATACTTATTTTATCAATTACTATATTAAATGTTCATTGAGTATGGTTAATGTTAACTAAACTAATAAAGTTAGAAACAGATCTGGTTACTTATCTTAAGATTAATAGGCGACGAAGAAACCGCCAAGAAGGCAATAGCTAACCAACCTTAGATCTGACCATGCTATCGGGCTTCAAGAAGGATCATATACGGAGATTCCCCTCCAGATAAGTAACTTCCATAATTTAGTAACCCAATTACGTGTTAGGATTACATATTGCTCGCAAAGTTATGTTATAAAAATGTATTTCATAGAGTGCTAAAAATTAAATTAAATTAGCTATTTTATGATCATGTCTGCTGGTTCATCGAAGCCTCTTTCACCCGCAACCTTTGAGTCGCGTTATATTTATAATACAGAGGGTAATCCTGTAGAATATAATGGATAGAGGTTCTAAATTCATTTAATGTAACAAGGTAACTCAACTAAAAATGCGTTCAAAAATGCGTAGATCATAATGAATCAATGAACAATAAACAAGTTATTGCCAGATTCAAGATCCAAATACAGATTCAAAGCAATGATAGTACAAGTTGAATTGCAGCAGAGCAATATGTATAAAGTTATGTTTACTAAAATAATTATAAGCTAAATGTATTAAGTTAAATGCTAAAGTTACAGGAGTAACATTCAGAATATTTTTGTATTTGACTTCACTAATATTGTGTATAATATACGAGGGTTGTTCAGGGAAAAAGGTTACAAGCCGAAGCATTTGAAATCTACATATTGTGACGAAATTTTTTAACAAAGTGGAGATAGATGGCGCTACTCCTCATACATCTGGTTTATGGGCAGGTAGTGAAATTTCCCAGACGGTCCAGGACGATTGAAATGGCAAAACTCTTAGGAAATTGGTCTGGTTTGGAAGTGCAAGCCTTAATTCAATTTTTATGGGAGAAAAATGTCCCCCCCCCTCTGCAATGAGCATACAACAAGTAGCAAAATTGTGTCACTCATTTCAGTCAGGCAGACAGGATGTTGAAAATCGTAATATGATAGGGAGCTGCCGGCCAAGTTTTTCAACGACAGAAATCAACGCGACACGAATTAAAGAAATTATTCAAATCATCGACAAGTAACTATGTGTGAAATCTCGTCAGAGTTGGGACTGAGCTATGGTAGCATGCAACATATCGTTTCTGATGTGCTGCGATATTCCAAGACAGTTCTGTGAAAACATTTGTCGAGACTTGTCTCAATGGACACTAGGACCTGATTTTTCCCAAGACGGATTAAACAAGTGGATCCTGAATTCTGATAAATGCCTAAATATACTTGGAGATTGCGTCGAAATGTTAAAGGCACATATACCTCTAAATTCCCATTTGTACTTTCTGTTTAGTAATAATAAATATTTTTTTATTTGGCTTGTAACCTTTTTTGGATCAACCCTCGTACATATACACTATTTTTCATTATTACGTTATTATATTCCTTCTAGTACGAAAACATCTAAATTTCTTGATTTCTTTCCTTTTTATTTCTTTCGTCATAATTTGTAAGTAACATATGGAATTTACGATTCTTTTACATACTTAAGTAAATGAAGTATATATGAGACAAATGTATAAAGTTATGAATAGATTGAAAAAAAAAATAATTAAATCTCAAAAACAAAAACAAGTATGTATAATTTTGTTTTACTCATAGAATAATCTGAAAATGCAAATGAATTAGCAATTCAACGAATTGAATATTATAGATTTAAAAGATATTTGACAAATTATATTTATAGTTTCCTGATATCAGTGAATAAACACACACAAGTAATGTAAAAAAAATAAAGTCAATACCTACTTAGGTCAACAAAGAAAAATTTTATTTTAGTTACTTTTTATTAAGTAATTACAATTAATATAATTGTGTATATACATATGCCAGAATCACAATATTAAGCGGAAAATAGAAAATGATTTTCCTTGCAATTTTACATTTTTCTTTCTATATAGGCTGTTGGACTATTATTTTTGTTTGTACCTATTTATTTATTAATTAAATTTAATTATTCAAATAAAGTAGTAGAGTCAAAAGAAATCACATTCTCAAAAATTAGGTCATCCCAGGTCAGATTCTAACCCACGACCTTTGGATTAGCCAACACGCTATCCATTCCGCTACAGGGACACAACGAGCGATTTCCCTTCTTATGTATGGTGTTTTTTTTTTGTTAATATTTATTCGAAAATTAAATTAATTAATAAATTAATATTTGAAAAACTGTAGTAACAGCAAGTGTCATCCAATGCGAGTTTAAAAAAATGTATCTGAACGTCAGTGGATGAATAAAAAGTATTTTATTTATGATTGAAACTTTGAACAAGATATATATACACTCATGTCCATAAATTAAGGATAATTCAGAATCACACAGAAATTGAACTCTAAAATAAAAGTTTCACCTGTAGAATTATCACACACTTCTTGAAGAAGAATATGCAAATTACAGGAAACCACCAGATGGCGTGGATAGTTCGTCACAATGACGAGAGTGTAAGAGAGGGATATATAAGGAATGGTGGCAAAGAAGTAAAATTGTTCACAAGTGCTTTAAAAGCATTTCAGTGCAATAACCGCATAGTTATGGCACAAAGGAAGCATTTGGATGATTTTTTTACGTGGTAGAATTATCGGACGACTGGAATGTGGAAAGTTCCGAGGAAGTATCCGAGGAACTTGGAATTGCCCAGAGTGTCATCTCCAGGCTTTGGTAACGATTCCAAGATGATGGTAATGTGAGTAGATGTTACAGAACAGGTCGCCCTCGAGTTACAACGCCGAATGAGGACCGGTATTTGGCAATTACTGCCAAAAGAAACAGACGGAGCACAGCATCAGACCTGTCTCGTCAGCTCTCTTCAGCTACCGGTACGACAGTTTCAAGGCAGACCGTGTACAGACGCTTAGGGCACATTGGTCTATATCCTCGTAGGCCTGTCAGATGGGTTTTCCTTACCGCAACTCACTGTCGCCTGCGATTAACCTGGAGTAGAGAGCATGCATTGTGGACACCGCAACAGTGGTCTTGTGTGATGTTTTCCGACGAGTCCAGGTTTAGTTTGCAGTCTAATTCTCACCGGACTTTCATATGAAGAGCGCCAGGTACCCGTTACTACCAAGAGAACACCATTGAACGACATCGTTACGGTGGTGCAGGATGGCTCGTTTGGGAGGAATTATTCTTGGTTCCAGAACTGACCTGCATGTTCAGAGTGTAACGATGACAGACCACATCTATCGGGATGTCTTTCTGGAACAGCATGTACGTTTGCTTCGGGGCACCATGGGTGCTGAATTTCTGTTTATGGATGACAACGCCCGTCCTCACCGTGCAAACATTGTAGAAGAATGCCTTCAATCGGAGGATATCACCCGTATGGATTGGCCAGCATACTCACCGGACTTACTTGAATCTAATAGAGCATGTGTGGGATATGCTTGGCTGACGAATTGCAGCCCGTCAACCCCCTCACACCTGTCTACCGGAACTGTTGAGGGCATTGCTTTATGAGTGGTGTAATATTCCCCAAGATCAGATTGATAATTTGATACTCAGCATGCGTAGGCGTTGTAAGGCCTGCATTGCATCGTCCGGGAGACATACTCCGTATTAATCATCATATTAACCATGTTATACTGTTTTTTTGTAAATAGGTTCTTTTTTAAAATTTGATCCAAGGAGTAAAAATCGCAATTTTTATTAATTATGTCAAGCATATAGCATCTTTTTTGCTCTTTACCTTTTGTTTAATAAATAGACTTTACAAATAAGTCAAATTTGTTTTGCTTCTGTCTCTTTCTTTGCCTGAACTTCATTATCCTTAATTTATGGACATGAGTG